>OMLB01012420.1:28674-50207 GCA_900302555.1 Myripristis jacobus | reverse complement strand
ATAATTTTTTGAATGACTTATACTAGCTGCTGGTGACAGCTAAAATACCCTGAAACATTCAACAATTAAAAAAAAAAAACAACAAAACAACTGGTGATGACCAGTTGCCATTTTCCACTTTGGGGTCCATTTTGTGGTTGGGTGGTGTATTTTTTTTTTATTCTCTTCGATAACAGGCCAAATGCAGATTACAGTGGCATTACACCATATCATTCACTACAGAGGCATGCAAGTGGAAAAGCTGCAATGCAGGTTCAAGACATGCTCTAAATAAGGGGCATGCCACTCACTTTTTATTCAGTGGAAAAACTTGATCGGTGCTTTTGCTGCCTCCATGGCTGTTGCTTTTTCCACCTACACATACAGTATGACCGACCAGCTGCATGCAGCAGGTTCACAGCCATTTTTCTTCAAATAGCACTACGTTTACAGATGATCTGTCCGCAAGAGCATTGAGATACAGACTCAGATCTTTGTACTCGTTCACAATGTACTGCAGGCCTTCGAGGAAACACTTGTTATGAGCAGCTTCCAACAGTTCAGTTCTTCCTCGCAGTGACCTTCTAGTCACAAGGCAGCTCCTCCAACCTTTACAGAGCTTTAGTTTCGTTTCAAGTGAAATGCTTTTGCCTGTCCAGGTTTTATTGAGGTTGGTGACTGCTGCCTTTGCTTTGCCCAGTTTTGGTTTTAAGTCTCATTCTCTGTCTCCAATCTACAGCTACATTAATTCAAAAGTTGTTTTTCATCCTAATGATTTGTTTTTAAGGAGGTGGCTGTGACTGCTGTTAATCTTGATGGATTTTTTTTTCTTGCATCTGATTTTGAGTGACTGCAGCCGAATTTCTCAGTTCAGTCAGGCTCCACTAGACTATTCACTTGTTTTTAATTCATTGTTAGCTGCTTGGTTCAAGATCCAGTCTTAATTCAATTAGAGGTAAATCAGATCAGAATAAGGAGAAATAGGAGAACAGACCCCTTTGGTCTGAATTCTCCAGGTGGGTAAATTTCATGAGGGACTTAAATCTCTGTCTCTTGATAAGTGCTCTTAATGTTATCTGTATTTTTAGATGCAAGTCCATAATTTCAGATTTGAGTCATGGAATTTCCTTCACATGAAGTTTGATATAAGGCAAAATTATGGATGATTTACATTAAATATTTGGAGCAACAGTGTTATTGACTTGTAATTTTCTAGGATGATGAGCAACTAATTTTTCCACAAGTGAATAAAGCTGCTGTAATGGTGCAAGATGCAGAAAATTGCATTGTTATTGTTATTATTATTATTATTATTATTGTTCAACTATTTTTTATTGAATTTTTTCCATTTTTTATACACACAGCGTGCAGATTTAGAGAGCGTGATGTGCTTCAAGCTTGAATGGTCCAGCTCCTTACTTATAATACAGTTCAGATCTGCAGCTAGAATCAAATCATATGAGTCTAAATCTGGTGTAAATGAGAAGAGGTGTCTGAAGTAATCAACATTATCCCAATTAGGGGCGTAAACATTAACCAAGACCACTGGCCTACTAAACAGTTTACCCTGAATGATGATATAACGCCCATCACTGCCCATCAAGTCTTGAGTGATCTTTGTTTACCAAGTTCACCATTGTTGTGTCTATACCCCCTAGACCTTTAGCCATCCATAGTAATCAAAGGACCTTACAAGGAATGTCGCTGATTGCATTGTTATTAGTGATGGCACTTTGATCCATTCATCTTACTGGATCAGGATTGTGTTGTAATGATTACATTCACAGTTTTGTTCATCACTGAGTCAGCTGTTCTTATCTGACTTAATTTATGACATGATTTTGGTGAAAATAAACCAGTGTTCACAACTCCTTTCTGTGTCAGATGTTGAGAAATTTTAAGTTTGGTGCCGCTGAATTAGTTCATTGGTTCTCAACCATTTTTGCACGTGAGGTGACACCATCCTCTGAGCCCTGTTCACAGGTTGATGAAGAGTTCAGCTGAAAATTGATTTTCCTCTCTCAGGTCGTGCCATTTGATTAATCATCCATGGAAGCTGAGAAGCTGAAAACTATTCCATAATCATTCATCTCACATCCCTCGTCCCCAGGTTGAGAGGTAGTGTCCTAGGTAACTCCAGATCCACAGGTTTGCCACCTTTCTCAATCTGTGATGTCACAGGTATGAACAAGGTCGCTGTAACAGTGTGGAGGATTATTTTGTAGTTTACAATGTAAAATAAACCTGAAAGTGCAAACTTGACAGGTTTGGATTGAATAGCACAATCTTTGTGGCACATTTAGATCACTAAAACACTGTCTGAGACCACAAAGTTCATCTCTTCCTTGTTCATAAGGCAGCACCAGGCTGTGCAGTGTAATGGCATCACAGACAAAGTGTTGGCTCTATGGTTCTTATTTTAGTGAGAGACGCTTCTTATAAATATGTAAAGGGCGTGTGGTAAGAGCAATGCCCATCTCTCTCTCTCTGTCTGAAGGACTGTGAGATCTTTTCGATTATGAAAATAACTTAGAGGAAGCAGATTCTTCAGAGAGGAAATCGACTGATCGCATGAGCACGGCTTGCAGGCAGAAGCTTTGCGACCACACACTCAGTCACAGGACCACAGCTGCACCGCTAACACACACCCATTACACAGAAAGACACTTACAAGGCACACAGGAAGCTCTGCTGAAATGCTCTGAAATGAAGAAAAAACTCACTAAATCTTCTCTAAAAGTAACAGAAAAATCTCAGTCAAAGACAGTGTTCAGCAGGGTAAGTTACTCATTTATTGTCACTTTTTGAATGAAGCCAACAAATAAAGTTATCTAAGTGTCTTTAAGCAGACTTTTAAGGCACAATCAAACCTTCAGGTCCTTCATTTACAAGTATATGAGTGGAGCATTTGGAGATATTTGATCAAATGTTATTGTTTGAATTTTGTTAGTGGAAATAGTTGCAGCGCACCAAAGCTAGATATGCTACTCTGCATTGTACACTGTAACTGTGATCAACTCTACATGCAACAAACACAGGCTTATTCTCTCTGATGATTCATATAACGCAGGTTAACCGATGTTTTGTTTACTGCTGCAGTCATCTTTTTGCCATCTGTGCTATCGCATATTAACCAGAGGTGATCAATACAACACAGGCGAGCATCCTTTTAAGCTCTTAGAGATACCATAATGTGCTCATGTTTCCTCCAGGGAGTGTCCCTCCATCCGCCCATGTCTTGCTTTCTGTGGAATCTCATCTCCAGTCCACAGCCCGAGCATCCCAAGCAAACTGCTGGAGATGGAATTGTGAACAGAAGACATTTTTAAGAGGTTTTTAACGGACGATTTGGAACAAGAGTCTTTTTTCTGTAGGAATTATTTCTGGTAGGTGAATTGATGTGTCATGGTTTTGTTTAAGATTTTCAAATTGTTAGTTTGTGATGTCAAACCTATTGCCCTAGTAGCATATTAACAAAGAAGGTCAGATAGGGCATTTTTATCTCTATACACAGGCTCAGCTTTTAACAACTTGCTATGATCTTTAATCATATATTTAGCACATTTTAGACATTTAAACACTGACCCATAATTGCGCTCAGTGTGCTTAAATGTAAATGTAGAATATGGTAGATGTAGAGGGAAAAGATTTGGACACGTGCAAAACATGTGAAGTCTCCCAGATTCTGTATTTCTCCATGTTTATTAATAATATGACAACATGTATATATATATATATATATGATGTGTATATACATGAAGCATGGTGGGAGTATTCTACTGTAGCCCATGACTCAGTGAAATGTGTAAAGAAGCAGTTAAGATTCCACGAATCAATGGTCACCACATTAGTCTCAGTGCAGCAGGATGTAACGCTGCGGTGAGGATAAAGGGCTTTATCCACACTGTCTTGCAACAAATAGCTTCGCTGTCAAGTTGGATATTTTCTTCAAAACAGCTCCAGGTTTCCCAGACAACTTTATCAGTCCCATATTTTCAGGTTGGAATGATTTCTTTTCATTTCTACACTTCCTCTGGTACAACTAAACAGTTATTTGGAACCTGTTTGTGTTTTTATTGGTGAGCAAACAAATGAAAAATAACATAAAATTGTGTGGACCAAACCGCTAATGTCTGCTTCTCTGTTTTTGCTACCATATATTGTTCTTGTCATGGGAATGGAGTCAGACTCCACTGAGTCACCGTTTCCCCATTGTCAGACAGAAAAAGGGGAAGAAGAAAGCAAAAAAAATAAAAAATAAAAATCTGTGTTTCGAATTATCCTTAACAAAGATGTTTTCTTTAAGATCACAACATAAATTATTTATTTTTGATAGGCAGGACTGTGGCAGAAGTCAATAATATTTTCGTTGATCTAGCTCACAGATGCTCATTCTGTACGAGCCACGCTGAGAATTACTTCATTATTCTGATGGGAACTGAAGGCCGAATCAAGCGCTGTGTTTACCGCTGTCATGGAATCCCTCTCTAAATAAACTCCTTTGTTCGTCACTGGGGTGAAACATCACATGTCTGAATATGTCTGTGCCCTTAAAGGCTAGGGAACCGCTGGTGATGAGTTTAGGCAACCCCTGTGTGAAGCATGTGGCAGAGCAGAACTGACTGATACTTGACCTTGTGTCTCACTCCCATGCAGGCTGTCTGAGCAAGGGGTCAGGATGGACGGGGGACAGCGCCCGGGGACGTCCGACTTCTCACTGGAGACGGACGACAGGACGGAGGATGAGAGACCACAGGCTAAATCTGTGAAGAAGGACCTGCTGGTTTCTGCCTTGGGCATGAGCGGCTCTGACAGCCCCAAAACTCCCATGGACACTGATTACTCAGAGGAAATGGAGCCAACCACGCCCAAGATCAAATTCAATCTTAACTTTGACAAGTGAGCCAGCCCATGCACTAGTAATTTTGTCTCTGTCTCTGTAATGGTCAGTAAAAGCTGGGAGCTGTGTGTATTATCAAGCAGGAGGATAGATTCATGAAAACAGTGCAGCTGCAAGACGTTTTTCATGGGGAGGATGGGGTCAGCTGTTACGGTTCTTGATTTTAATTTGACTACAAGGCAATCATTTGCGCACGTATTGATATTTTCAGCTAAATAACTTTCTTTGTATTTAGTGATGGTGCTTATCTGAGTCAAACAATACCTTGAACAGCACAATTTCACTTGAACAGCTGTATCAACAGTTATTTATCATTACCAAAACTTAAAAAAATGAATGAATAACAGTAATTACAAGAGATCACTTATTGTGTGTGTGCAGGCATTTATGTTTTGTCAAATAGCCAGGAAAAGTGTCTTGTAAAAAATTAGCAGTCATAAATAATTTACAGAAACACTGCATGCAATAGGCGAGGCTGAGCGTTACTAGTCCACCCTCTCTTACCTCTTTCTGTCACTCTCTCGCTCTCTCTTAAACACACACACACACACACACACACACACACACACACACACACACGCACATACAGGCAAGCAGCTTTATCATCAATTTGCGAGTATGGTTTTGAAAGCGGGCGATGTTAAGGTTGCACAAACAGAGCCACAAAAAAGTAAGGTGTGGGAGAGATTCGGACAGGCAGTGCAGACTGGCTCTCATAACAGGTCAGGTCAGGTGATCATGGGTATTAAAAACCCTGACCTGCGTATCACTGCTACCTAGCTATCTACAGCATGGGGCTACTGAATTTAATCAATCATTAAAACATAATACCACTGCTTACGCTGCTGATTTTGTCTACTAGTAGTAGAATAATTACACTGGACATCATTTTGCCTCTTGTTTTATGCATATAACATCCACACAGAAGTGATGTGCACAGCCATGCTTTGCAGAGCCCCTGTGGCTCAAAACAACTGATCGTGATTATGTCTTTTACGCTGAACATGCTTGTTTTTTGTTGGGTGAAAATCAAACTGACCCCACCCTCCCCAACATGGGATCTAAAGGTAATCTTTTAAAGCTGTCTGTCGCTCATGTGCATCTGCTTGCAGAAAAATCCGAGATGTTGAGGAGCCAAAAGAGGTGAGAGACAGCAAGAGGTTTGACATCAAGCGGCTGTTTGAGGCGGCGGCCAGCGGGGACGTCATGCAGCTGGACGGCCTGCACCAGTACCTGCACCAGAGCATGAAGAAGCTCACCAACTCAGAGTGTAAGACTTGGGCTGCAGTGCAACATCTGCAAACACAGTGAGCTCGTTCCTGTGCGTACAGTGTGTCACCCCCGTTTCCTGAACTTTTTGCCTCCATTTGCAGATCAGACCCATGGTAAGAACGTGCTGATGAAGGCTCTGCTGAACCTCAGAGACGGAAAGAACAACACGGTGGAGTTCCTCCTGGAGATTTCAGAGCGGATGGGAGACATCAAGGAGTTTGTGAACACAGCCTACACTAACAGCTACTACAAAGGTAAACCCCACCTGCGATCCTGTGGACACTTCCTCACAATGAATACCATGACACTCTATTTTATTCCTGCATCACAAAAAACAATCTCACTACAATGAAGGAATATAAAGAAAAGTGATGAGTGCCTAATTTTTTAAAACTCATTTTATTAGTTTTTCAAGAAACATGAGCAATAAATAACTATATCTAAACAGACATAAGCCAGGTTAAAAATAAGCAATAAATAGATAGATAATATTAGGGAAAAATATTTAAAATAAAATAAAGATCATTTTTTTAAAAATCCATCGAAATAAAAACAAAATGATAAATGTTCCTCCTACATCTCGTTATTATATCACCAGTGTTCAACTTCAGCCCACATTACAGTCAACACACACTGAGGCTTGCTGGACTTCCATCCAAAATCCCAAATTCACTGACCCGGTATACTTTCCAGGTTTTTATGTTCAAGGAAATTTTTGTTTTAAAACTTTTGTTTTTCCTCAATAGAATAAGTATTTGTTTTTCTAAGGATATACATGCTGACAGTACTTTTCCATGATAGTGCTGTCATCCGTTTTGCCTGTAACACATAGAAACTAAAAAGATTTGTTCTTTTTCCTCATAGTTTCCTCTTTTGGATGAAAAAGATTTGAGCTCCTTAGTTTTGTTTTTGTTTTTTTATCAGTATAACTACATGTTTAATATCCATTATTTCCAGGGCAGACATCTCTCCACGTTGCCATTGAGAGGAGGAGTATTTACTACGTCAAGATGCTGGTCAGTAAAGGAGCAGACGTCCATGCTAAAGCCTGCGGGACCTTCTTCCAGCCACATGATGGCGCCAGTTTCTATTTTGGTGAGTGAAGTGCTGTTCAGGACTTAGGAGTGCCCTCCTCTGGACAATTAGACAAAGATCATCTACTGAGAAGATGAGTCACTCAGTAATTAAAGTGACAATCAATGAGATTCTCCAAACAAACTGCTGTTGCTGTAGTGCAGCGACTGTATGAGCTTTGATCAGCTGAAATGCAGCTGTACCAGCTGGTGATGGAAAGCACCAAAATGGGCATTTGTTGTGGGCAAATACTGCAATATATTCTCATAATATAGCCTACTATATTCACAATATACTCATAATATGCTCAAGTCATACTATTACAGTTTTTTACTATTTTTTTATTGTCTTTATCCGGAATTGGTCTCATGTGGTGGTCGTGTATTAAAAAATTCAGTTTGTTTATAATTTAGTAAACTATAACTAACTAATAATTAAAGATGTTTTAACTAGTGGTATAACAATTCACTCAATTACTGATTTAATTTGATGCATAATACAAGCTTCATGATTCAATACTCTGAGGATATTTTGAACAAAATTTTTATTCAGAAAAAAGATTTATTTTTTATTTCAGAGGCATAATCAGTGCAAAACAAGGTGTTTTCTTATTGTCTTCAAACATCTTAAACAAATGTATTTTTAGACCCATGCTGTTGAACAGAGGTATAAAACTGCAAACAAAAAGTACTGTAGCAGTTTTACCACATCTAAAATAAAAATAAAAGGATAAATTAATAAATTCAAAAGAAGTATCACATAAACAATGTGAAGTCCCGAGGATGGGGCCTCAATCTCCTACTTTGTTTTTCTCCAGTGGCCCTGCACTGAAAGCCCTGCTCTCCCATGTTCAGAACACTTTTTTCCATTTCAATCATATTTTTTCTTTATTCAAATTTTGTTCACAAATTGTCTATAATAAAATATGATAGATAAGTGGTTTAAAAAATGTTTCTACGAGTGGCTAATTGTGGTCTCTGCCCCTCACTCATGTGGATGTTTGATAGGATCATACTGCCCCACCAGTGAGCATCTGCTGTGTGAGCCGTAAGAGCCACACAGCGTGCCCTTATTCCATTGTAAACACTTGCTAAAAATATAGATCAGTGTTTCTAACAGCCGAGGCCAGATCCTGCTGAATTCTGTAAAACATCAAATAAAAGCTGAGTCATTACATCAAATCACACTTTGGGCTGTTTAACCTGTTTCACCCCTGAGCAGCTCTCCTCCCCATGCTTATACTCCTTAATACAACTTGCAGTTTGCATTTTTTATTTTTTCCAATTTGTCAGTTTTGTAAGGCGGTTTAGTAAACTGCATGCAGCTCTCCACAATCTGCCTGGTGACATCTGAAGATGCACATCGCCTCATTTTTACAAGACACTATTGTTACAGCCCTGTTTTTAACTAACTTTATAATGTTCAAGTCATGACCTAAAGTATTATCTGGAAACAGCAAAAATATCCAATAGTACTGTGAGAATTAATAATGTATAATGTATCTAATGTATCTCTTCTTTTGAAATTATTTATTATTACTATCATGACGGGTTAAGTTCCTCCTCTCAGAGCTGGACATTATTCTTTGAAAATCTCCTCAAAGGTTCAGTCACACACTGGTGCATTCAGATGCTGAATGTAGACACGATTTGCGTGGACAAAGCTGTAAATGCAAAGCCCACTGAAGGCACTTTCCTCTGCTCCGTGCAGGGGAGCTGCCTCTGTCCCTGGCAGCCTGCACCAACCAGCCCGAGGTGGTGGACTTCCTGATGGAGAACGAGTACGAGAGCGTGGACGCACAGCTGACGGACTCCCAGGGCAACACGGTGCTGCACGCCCTGGTGGTGGTGGCAGACAACACCAAGGAGAACACCGAATTTGTCACCAGCATGTACGACCACATCCTCACCACCACGGCCCGGCTGCATCCCAAACAGAGGCTGGAGGAAATCGAGAACAACAAGGGACTAACACCTCTTAAACTGGCTGCCACGACCGGCAAGATCGGGGTAAAGAGCAGAGGCTGATATGATCCCTCTTTGTGTATTGCTGATATTTTATGTGGACACTCCAGTGCTGACAGTTATCAGATGACAAAAATGGATGTTCAACAAAGAATCACTTGCTTTTTGCTGCATTTCTTCAGTGTAAGAAAAAACATAATCCAGTCTCTGAATATTTATATGAGCCTTAGTATTGCCTAAAACTCTGTAGACTTTTTAGTGACATATTATAGTAACTTGAGAGTATAGTTGAGTATCGGCATTGCATTATCCAAGCAAAGTTTGACCATTTTGCAGGTGTGGAAGAGTACTCCACAAAATTATTCCTCTTTCTTTATTTCTTAAATTTTATTCCATATTTAAAGACACAAAAATCTGGCAACATGGGAGGCTGCTGAGGGGTTTCAGCATGCAAACCCCTCAGCAGAGCATGAAGCAAGAGATGGCATAGGGTTAAGATATACTGGGCAAGTTAATTGTCAAATTCTCAACAATTATCAGGTGTAAACTTCTAAGCCTTAAGAGACCATTAAGTAGCATTTAGTATAGTGCAGCCCAGCCTGGGGTACAAATGAAGTGCCACACAAACTGTAAACAACCAGCAACATTAAAGCATATTTATGAAAAGAAAAACAATCATTGAAAATATGGCGTATTCTAAGTACAAAAGTTAAACTGTCACAATACAACATAACGAACAGCAGGGATGAGGGTGAGCCATAGCGTCTGTGTAGTGCTTTGTCATTGCATAATCCAAATTTCTGGTTCTGATGGCCCATTTGTGTTCAGAAATGCAAAGTTTTGATTTGTAAGTTTTCCACAACGTCTCAAATTTTGCTTTCTCTTGTGCTTTTGTGCTGATAAATGCTATATTTTCAGTGATTGATTTGTATAGAGAAGTCTTAATGTTGCCAGTTCTTTTTAGTTAGTCTAGCCCCATCTTGTGGCCATGAACTTGTTTTGTACCACAGGCTGGACGTATTTTTGGGCTTAGCAACCAACTAACTTTTTGTAAGGTGCACTTGTAGCTACAGCTAAAGTTTGTCTGTATTTTCAGTCTAAGCCGTGCTTCTTGCTAACTGCAGTTTTATCCCTTGCAGATCTTTGAGCACATCCTGCATCGGGAGTTCCAACAGACTCACACAAAGCATTTGTCCCGTAAGTTCACTGAGTGGGTTTATGGGCCGGTCCACTCTTCACTGTATGACCTGGCCTCTCTGGACTCATTTGAGGACAACTCAGTCTTGGAGATACTGGTCTATGGCTGTGACATCCCTGTGAGTTGTTGCATCGTCAAAACCAGCCAGAGGATATCCTGTTATTAATGAGTACTAAACATCACTGATTCCACACGCGTGATCTCTTTCAGAACCGACATGAGATGCTGCAGATTGAGCCTCTGGGCAGACTGTTGGAGGAGAAGTGGACCAGGTTCGCAGGTCGAATCTTTTTCTTGAACTTTTTGGTCTACCTCGTCTACCTGGCTGTCTTTACTTTAGTCGCCTACCATAAGGGCAGAGAGGTGAGCAGACAGAGAATGTCTTTTCACTGCTAAGACGTCCTATCAAAATGAGCCACAACATGCCCCTGATCGTTTTTGCCCTCTGCTCCCCAGCCACCATTTGACATCGAGGCCACCGTGACGGGCTACCTGTACGTCTCAGGTCAGCTGCTGGTAGTGCTGGCGTCCTGCTATTTCTTTGTCAGAGGGGTATGTGGGTGCTGTTGTGTTTGAAATTTACCTCCAGTGGCATGTTTCACTACTGTAATGAATCTGTATTCCAATAATATGATGTATCAAATGCCCTGTTCTCCAAATCCCTAGATAAAGGACTTGAAGAAGAGGCGCCCGAAGCTGCAGATGTTGCTGATTGATGGTTATTGTGAGATACTTTTGTAAGTTGCCGAGTCTGGCTTCACTCAAGAATTATGCGGTGGAAACGTATCACATCAGCTACAATCTTACATACTGCTATTAAAAGGAAAAACCCTCCCGAAAAAAAAAACACTAAAGCACCTTATGTTTCTGGGTTCATTGCTTTGTGTGTGTTACACTTATCTAGTCCTGTGGCAATCTAATAAGGTAAATTTTTAAATTACACCATTCTCCCTGTAAAATGTGTGCTTTTCCTCTGGTACACATGCTACACAGGAACAAGTCAGACAAATGTCAAAGTTGCATCTTTGATCAACACATTTTGTTTATTTGTGTGTCAAAGCTAATTTATATCATAGCCAGCTCATTATGCATTATTTGGCAGTGCAGATTTGCATGATTAGAATTACAAGTGCAATTTACATACAATAGCAAAGTCCTCAGGGGTGACAGTGGTGTGCTTGCTGTGAAGTTTTCTGCAGGCTGTGCTGTTCCTGGTTTCGGTTGTGCTGTACTTCTGCAAGCGGCAGGAGTACCTGGCCTTCGTGGTGGTGTGTCTGGCTCTCAGCTGGGTGAACTTGCTCTACTTCTCCAGGGGCTACAGACACATGGGCATCTACAGTGTCATGATACAAAAGGTACCGCAGGAAGTTCAACCAAATGATGTGAAACATGTGGTTCAAAAATATAGGGCTATGGTAAGCGCCATGAACCCTAAGACCCTCTGCTGTTTCACTCTTCTTTGCAGATGATCCTCGGTGATATCATGCGCTTTCTTTTAATCTACTTTGTCTTCCTCTTTGGATTTTCGGCAGGTATGTCATGTCTCCACTGTGAATGAAAAGCTTCATCCAAAACATCTGCCATTTAATAGGAAAAAGAGCTGCCGACTCTCCAAAAATAGTCTCTAGCATGAAAATGTGGTATCAAATCTTTGCTGGCCATCGCAGACGTGCGCTCCACCCAGATGTAAAAAAATAGAGCCTGAGTGATACTAGATTTTTTGGGGCCTATGCCAACATCATTATTTTAGAGTAAAACATGTTTGATGATAGTAGAGTAGCCAGTATTTTGTAAACACACATTTATGCTATATATATGCTATATATAGATACAGGCTGTACAAAGCACTGTAAACATTGTGCTGGACAAACTATGTAATGTTAACACCAGTATCACTGTAAGTGCTTTATACTGCAGTGTGCGCTGCCTTTTTTTTTATACATACTGGCCAATACCCATTATGATGAGCCAGTATCAGCTGATAAAATCGGACAGCCGATATATTGGTCAAAGCACATCACGACTTGTGTGTATAATCTGTTTGCCACTTTGCTTTCCTTCTGTCCCTGTCACAGCGGTGGTCACCCTGCTCATCGAGCCTCCCGTGAAGAACATCACCACATCACCAGACAAGGCACGCCTGTTTGCTTCCACCGGTGAGGACTGTCAAAAACCCAGCTTCAGGAACATCTCCTACACCACGCTGGAGCTCTTCAAGTTCACCATCGGCATAGGCGACCTGGAGTTCACCGAGGAGTACCAGTACAAGGAGGTTTTCTACGTGCTCCTCATCGGCTACATCGTCCTCACCTACATCCTGCTGTTCAACATGCTCATCGCCCTCATGAGCCGCACCGTGGAGAAGATCACCAGCGAGAGCACCAGCATCTGGAGGCTTCAGGTGAGGCCTCCATACAGGAGCATACCTATAACCCCTCAGTGATTTGTTTTTCATACACCATTCATTTTCCAACATTATTTCAGATGTTATTTACCTAACATGCATTTTTGTTTATACCAGAGGACACGGACATTGTTAATTGTATGTTGAGGGAACACAGTGCTGGGGGGAAATGGAGCTGTTGTCAGTTTGACAAAATTACAATTACATCCCCAGCTAAATGAGGAGTATGATTTAAAGACACAATGAAATGGCGTTAAATTTCATGCATTTTCATGCAGCAGTGTAATCCAAATGCACAGGAGTTAGGCAGAGAGAGGAGCAGTTTTATTAACTAGGCAAGATCACAAGTAGGAATTTTTAAGATGCATCGTCTTCCAGGAAGTTAATGTAATTAGATTTTGACATAAAATATAGGGAAATAAAACTTGGTATATTGTTTGGCATTAATTATTCAATAGCAGCATATTATGACGTGAAAATTGGCAAACACAAAAATCATCTCAGATGCCATTCCTTGGGACAGAGTTTTATTGAAAAGAGCTCAGTGGTCAGAGTTGGAGGATTATCCATTTGTCGGGGTTGGGCTTGAGGAAGTTTAGGGAGCCCTGTTTTAGTGAATAGTTTGATGAAATAATGTGACCTCCACTGCTTCAGAGGGCCATCACTATCCTGGACCTAGAGAGGAGGCTGCCTCTCTGCCTGAAGAGGAGGCTACGCTGCGGGGTGGAGAAGGACCTGAGCAAAACTGCTGGACAGGACCGCCGCTGGTGCTTCAGGTTCACTGAATACATTTAAACCTCTGCAGACAGTGACTGACCGTGCTGCTTTGAAAGACTACAACAATGGGCACATGGGGCCTTAATATGTCAAACACACAGTTGGCTGTTTCCAGAGTAAATATCCCACCAGAGTGTACCTGCATGTCAGGTCCCATGGAGTTATTAGTCATAGTTCGTAGTTAATAGTCACATTTTGTGATTGGTGACACCTGCTCACAAGTTCAAAGGTTAATGCTGGCCATACCTGTGTCCAATTGGGCTGCGTGCACTGTATCTGTGTCTGCAAAGGCAAATGTGCAGAGCAAGGATTGATAGATACGTGTGTTACGGTTATAGGATGAATTGTGTAAATGTTGATATTTAAATTTTTCAACTGACCTCCAGTACCGCCTGGTCTGTTCAGTGGAACTATTTTGCATATGAACTTAGGAGTTGGTCTGCTATGGTGCAAAGTTTAATTGTTTTAACATTAAGCAGGCCACAGATACCAGTACCAAAACTACACAGCTTCTATTGGCTGACAATAACAAAATAAAAGGGTTTCAGCAACTATGGCCCCATTTATACCCTGCATTAATGTGATTTTTTTTCTTATCTGGATAACATGTCCAGATACAGATCACATTTTAAAGTGTAAACAGAGTCTGTGCGCCTGAAACAAAGGTTTAGGTGTCAGTGTGAAGTCTGGACACTGCAGATGCAGCTATGTGAGTAGAGCTGGTCGAGGCACAGCACACTGTGTTCCTCACTAATTTGCCTTTTCTGACAGCTGATTGATGCGTCACACAGCAGACAGTAATTGGAGCATGTGTCCTCTTGTCGTCTCAGAGTGGAGGAAGTCAACTGGAACAAATGGAACATCAACCTGGGAATAATCAATGAAGATCCTGGGAGCAGCGATCACCTCCGACTGCACGCCTCACATAGCTCCCCACGCAGAGGTACAGACAGTCAGAGTCTGCAGAAGTGGAAATGCAGATCTGTGACCTTTGTAAATATTTTCCTGTGACTGCGTAGCCTGTTTCAGTCCGTGTGTAGCCACAGTGAGTGACTAATCCACCACAATTATCACTTCCTGCTTTGTCCACAGAGAGGAGCTGGAGAGGTTTCTTCAGGGATGTCAGTCGGCGGCACTTGGAGCCCCGATACCGCCAGCACACTCAACAGTCCACAGAGATGAGGCCTCTGGCCACCTCACCGGTCTGAGAAGACGGCAGAGAGCTTCACCCTGGGCCTCTGAACTTGGCTGACCCGGGCTATCAGGCATTCAAACCTACAGACAGTATTCACTTTCACTTCCCAAACAAAAACAACTGCCAAACACATGAAGTGCCGTTGTGACTGACTTTTATACTTACTTGTCAGCTTGACTGTGAATTATCCGAGGTAATATTTCATCCATGGCTGCAGTATCACATCATCGGTGATGAAGAAACTGCTGTAGAAATTAGATCACATAACTGACAATCTTGCAGAAAGTCTTCCCTAAGTGGTACAATGCAATGCAGGGCTGCTTAAATGCCAAGATAATCATGTTAAATGGACCTAAAACAGATCAAACACTTGATCCTGAGGCTTCTGCAAATGCATTTACTGCACCTACCTGAATGGGATGTGTAGCCTATTATCCGAACAAAGGCCACAACCTGCTAGTACTGCCGGCCTTGATCGAGCAGTGCTGATCACGAAGGTGCTGTGCCTCCCCTCCCACTGTGCGCCCTTTATACAAGTCCCATTTTCATCACCGCCAGACAGGCTAAATCTACTGCAGCCAGATAGTCCTGCGGATTTCACAGCTTGCTTTGTCTACTCTACTTCCTGTTTCTATTTGGCAGTGGCAGCCTTGGATAAATAGCATGAAAGCAGAGAAATTGGTGCAATCACCACCTTCAGCACCAGCTGTCGTGGCTACATGGTAAATCCACTATAGAGAGGCCTTTTGAGCTTTTCATTCACACTTCCTTTATGTCTCTTTAGTTTTGAAAATTCACATGCAAGGCTGATTGTGTGAGGGACTCTCTGTGTGGATAGTAATCTACTGAAATTGTCACACAGGTTGGTAATAGTGAAGTTATTTCCTCAAGGCTGAAATCGTGCAGAATGTGGGGAGCAGATGAAAGTTTCCATTGAGACACCTGTTATCAGTCAGAGTCCGGCGAGAACATGCAAATTTATGCTGCAGATTATCCTAATTGGTTGAGGGGTAAAAAAAAATAAAATGACTACCATCAAAATCAAACTCATGTCAAAGCATAAATTAGAACTTTATTTTATTATTACAATATTACAAAAAGAGTAGCACAACTCTCACGCTCTTGCCTCTTATCTGTCGTACAGAATGACCCAAAAGAAAGGCTTATGGACCTTCTTCCATTTCACAGCAATAGTACAAGAAAAAGAAAGAAAATAAAATTTAAATAACAAGCAAATCAAGTATTATAAATAGTCACAATTGCAAACTGAAGCTTTGAAACTTGGAAAAAAATGTTTGTTACAGCCCAGTAACTATACATTGCTAAAATATATAATTACAAAATATTACTCCATTTCTTGCTTTCCGTAATAAAGAATGTCTAAGGAATTGCTCTCTCTATTCAACATAAACTTCATCAAAATAAAAGATAAAAAAGAAACCAGAAATTGCTGTTTCTGTATATCCTTGTCATCTTCTCTCTTGTTATTATTTGGGGTTTTCATTAAAACCATGCTCGTTTTCAAAGGAAAGTCCAAGGACCAAATACTTAAGGCTTCTTAAGGGCTGTTAGGGAGTTAGGTGAACAGAACATGGGCATCAGTGTGTATACACACACACACATACACACGCACACACACACACACACACACGCGCACGTGTATACACGCACGCACGCACACACACACTTTAACTCTACCCACATTCAGCAGGCAACATTCACACACAATCATTACACTTTAAAGTTACAGTAGTCTAGTAGGTAAGCCAGTGTACAATAAAATAAACAATGCATTTGCTGTTTCACTTTAAACTTAAAAGTCTGTTTTGTTTACCTCCATGTGATCTTGCAAGTGATCAATTTGGTCTTTTCAAGCAAACTTCACATCAGAATCAGTAGCAACTACACATAACTTAATTCACTTAAGTTACTGCTGTGATTTCAACAAAGTCAGGATCAAAACTCTGGTTTGGTTCATAGTTAGTTTTCTAAATAACATTAGTAACACTTCTATTTCTTCTACTCCAGAACTGAGTTTTGTCCTGCTAACTAGCCCATCCCCTTCAACATCTGCAACACAAACATTTCAACAATTCAAGTAATAAATTTTTCAGGTTTGAAAAATTATCTGCAAAGGAAACCAACATAAAATGGCACATCTTAAAACAGCTATGTCCTTGTTAACCTGACTTTGGCCATTTAAGGTGTCAGTGTTAAAATTCATGACTTTCTTCTGAATTAAAATAAAACATTTCACAATCATGTTGCCAAACCTCACAGGGAATGGCAAAAAAGAAAAAGGTTGTTTTTTTTTTTTTTCTTTTTACAGACACCTGAATTCATTGCAGCATTATGAGCAGGACAGAGCATCGCCTTATCAACAATTTTGCTCCCTGCTGGATCGATACTATGTACAAACAACCTGATTACATGCTTCCTTAACTGACAGAGAGGAATCAACCTTGAACGGTGACCTGATTCAGAAACAGTCCTATAATACAAATAAATAATTACAATTCAAAAGAGCAAAATCTCTTTGTACATGTGCATACCACAAGCTTTTCCAGCTGTAGTCTCCAGTGTGTGATGGATCTGCACTGGAACAAGATCGTTACTCTCTCTTCTGTGGTGTCTTCAAGAGGAAATTTTTATGATTGTGTTTAATCTTGAAGTCACTATGAGATTCGAGTGTAAACACCAAAAAAGAAAATTAGCCACTTGTCTGATAAAACTAGTCAGAGCCGAGAATTCCTGACATGACCCTGTAAAAAAAATAAACATCCTTCTGTAGATGTTTCCATTTTTCAGTGAGAGATCTGTTTTTCTTCTTTCTTTCATGCATATGAAAACTGCGGACAGGTCTGAAGTAGAAATAACACAGGATCCTTTCAGATCCAGGCACACTGATAGACAGGCATGACAGAAGAGAGAGGGCAGGAATGAACACACACGCATACACACACACACACACAAACACACATGCGCACACAAGAAAAAGTTCCCTAAAGTGCCAGGTAAAAGCACTCATTGATACACGCACACACACACACAAAAAAATCAATTGATCACTTGCAAGATTGATTACAAAAAGAGAAGGGACAAAAAAACTACTGCTTTTCATTAAATATATTCATTTATCCTCTTTTACATTAGCGGTCATTTGTTTAAGTTGTCAATTTAACTTTATTTCATGTGTTTCCTTTCTTAAGACTAAACAAAGGGTTTCTGATAACTGTTGTGTAGACAAGGCCATAGCTTATCTGTACCCTGGGTGCTGGATGAGAGCGGTTCTGCCATCCCCAACCTCTGGACCTACCCTGTTCACGGGAGGCCTGTGCATCTTGCCCATCAACCCTAGATTCTGATCTCGGAAGTAGGGCGTCTGGAAATCCCCACCCAAGTAATCTGTCGTTTGCATCAGATTAGTCTGGGAGGAAGAGGAGGTGGAGGAGGAGGAGCCCGTCCCTAGCCTGTAATGAGGGGCCCCAGGGGGCCCACAGTCTAGGGTGGTGGTCCCCCCTGGGCCCGCACCATGGAATGGCACGGCGAGGTCCTGAGACCCGGAGCTGTCGCTGTTGGGTGTGGGCAGAATGCTGCTGTTCCAAATGTGGGACTGGAAGTAGTGGCCGTTGGTGTAGTGGGCCATAGGACCGGGCATGCTGTTGTTGTTGACGGGGGGAGAGGGAGTGGGCTTCTCGACAGGGGGTTTCAGGGTGTAAGGCTGACCCACACACACCTCTGGGGGATAGCCCATGCCCTTATAAGGAAAGCCAGGGTCCCGGGAAGGCTGTTTGCAGGGCTGGCTCCCACCGTTCTGAACATGGGACAAGTGAGCCAACTGCTGCTGATTCCAAGAGCGCATTTTCTGCTGCTGTGTGTGATTATGTTGTTGTTGTTGTTGATGATGATTCTGTTGTTGTTGATGCTGTTGTAGTTGCTGTTGATTCTGCTGCGGATGCAGATGCTGTTGGAGGTGGTGTTGCTGCTTGATATCAGCATGGTAGGTGGGCAAGTGGTTCATAGCAGCCACGCTGGGTGGAGGGTGCGCCCCCACCGGGGCAGTAGCTTTTTCTGGGGGGCCGATAATGCAGTTGGGTGGGGGGAACCCAGGGGTGGCAGGGTTGCTGTGCATGGACACCCTGGAGCAGGCGCTGATGAGCAAGTTGCGACTGATGGGGCTGGGGTTGGCGATCTGGCCCTCACACATGGAGGTGGCCCCGGCGCCCTGGGCCCGGGCTTGGCAGAACTGGTTGATCTGATGCACAATGGTGCTCAGGTCAGCCTGTCGGCTCTGGTGCAGCCCGGCGGCCATTGAGAGTGGAATGGTTGAGGTAGAGACGGTAACGTTAGGCGGTGCGTCGCCATCTGGCAGCTTCCTGCCCCCCTGCAGGCCAGGAGGTGGCTGCTGAAGGTGCTGCTGCTGGAGCATGACAGCAGGGGGCCCCTGGGGGTGGCCCAGCGCTGGGTGCTGAGACAGAGTCTGGGGTCTGGGCAGGCCCTGAGGGTGCTGGGCCACAGGGGGAGGGTGTCTGAGGCTCTGGGTCTGGTCCTGCTGCTGAGGGAGCATCTGTAGAGTCTGAGGGAGGCTCTGCGGTTGGAGGGGTACGCTCTGCTGGGGCCGGGGTAGGCCCTGCGCAGGCGGGTGATGATGGGTTAAAGTGCTGGTTGAAGCCACTTGGTAGGGTCCGGTTGGGGGGTTCATGATGATTTCAGGGTGCAAGCGAGCCCGGGTGCCGTCAAAATCCTTGAGGATGCCTTTGATCATGGGTACTTTGACGATGGCGAGGAGGCCTGTCTTGGCGCTGGCCTGAGAGGGAGGGTAAGGGCTGTAGCGCTGGCCTGACGTATCCAGCCCGTTAACTGTACGCCGCACGTGGTTTCGCTGGGGGACCTTGACGCTGTTGGGGAAGATCTTGATAGTGAGGGGGTTGTTGGCAACCTTCTTAGCATAGGCATCCAATTCTGCAGGGGTTGGAAACTGAGCGGATCTCATCCTTTGTGTGGTGTCCCCTGGGGTGGAGGACAGGACGCGACAGGAGAGAGAGGGAGAGAGAGACAAGGCAGGAAGAGACAAAATTAGGGAGGGCAAATGGAGAGGGGGAAGAGGCACAATGTAAGAGACAACTTAATCCAGGTAGAAGACAACATGGCACAAAACAGCACATCAGTGGTAATCTGAGCATCAGAGAGGAACCTGACTTGGACAGCATTCTCATATTCCATATCACAGTGTGACTCTCCGTAAAAACCATCGCAGCTCTCTCCTCGTGAGGACAAAGGAGATTTCTGATCTAATTCTCAAAGGAATTGTCAGAGGCAACACTTTCCAATCTGTAATCCAATTTTGTTGTGGTGTCGGTGACTTTAAGGTCAGAAGCTTTTAGTGGCCATAATTTACACAGCATCCAAGCAAAAAAATGACTTTGCATCGGATAGGGAGTTGCGCTGCTTGCCACTGAATGACAAACTAAACAAAGAGTGAGCGAGGCAGTGATGGTCCCCTGTGGCTGCTGTGGGGAGAGGGAAAGAAAGAGAGACAGACGCAGAGAGCAGAGCTCCATGACAGCAGACAAGTAATCAGACACAGCAGCAGTGTCTCTGATCTGCGGGAACACCTCCCAGGCCCCAGCTCGGAGACATTTGTTACACCTGCTAAGCACCACAGCTATATTTAACAATGCCTGTGTGACAATGCCACAGTGATTGTGTATTTGTGCATGTGCAAGAGTAAGGGGGGGGCGTGTTTCATTTATGAGCCTGCTTAAGATGTGTGTGACAAGATCATGCAGGTGTTGGCTAATGTGTCAGTGTCTTGTGCATAATGCGCTTATTTTTCAGTCTGGGTGGATATGATTGCATGTTTCAGTCGAGCGCAGTTTACTCAGTCCCGTTTTCTCCACTAACACAATAAAAGTCAGCGATAATCGGTTTAGAGACTGCTGCCGTTAGCTATTGTGATACGGGCAGAGGACAGGCTCTCCTTCTCTGCTTTCCCCTCTTAGTGCTCGGTCTCGCTGTCCCTGTCACTCTGGGCCAGCCAGTCTGACCTACTTACACTACACAGCTTTAGGACTGACAGACATGAGTGCGGCTGATTTGTGGGAAGAAAGACTACTCTGATTCTTGAGCTGCATTTAGTTCCCCCTCATTGTATTTGAAGAGGGGACTTTTCAGTCCGGTCAAAATGGATGTTGTCATTACGACACACAGCCTAGCTCGCTCTGTTCTTCAGTGAGCAATAATCTGAAATGTGAAGCGATGCTGGCAGAAGTCTGCGGTTTCATGTGGCCGTGGCTGTTATGCTCAGTCTCGCAGCAGGCAGGCCAGGCTTGAGGGATGAGGCGCAGAGCTGAACTGTGAGAGCTGACACGATGGCACCATGAGTTGTGCCAACCGGCTAATTAATTCCCGCTTTATTTGTGAACAGGAAACAATGGGTAGCGATGTGCGGGGCCGGTATGGGGTGGCACACAGGGGGCTGCTGTGACTAACTGCTCAGCCTGCTGATGGCAGCCTCATTAATGCAGGGGTCTGGGCCAAGGCACTAGAGCTCGACACCCTCCATCACCGAGGCCTAATGTCTCCGGCGGAATAAATGCCGGGGTAAGCAAACACAGACAAATGAACACTTGCACATGGGCACACAGACATGCTGAAGATGGACTTCACCTGTCAAACACAGGTAATGATTAATGACCTCTGTGAAAATGGTGGCGTCTCGTCTAGTGAAAGAGAGGCAAGCGATCATTTTTTTTTTTTTTTTTTTAATG
>OMLB01012420.1:0-11948 GCA_900302555.1 Myripristis jacobus | reverse complement strand
GGGGGGGGGGGGGGGCTGTAAAACAATCCATTTGGAGGAGGCACAGAGAAGTCAAAAGGACAGCTTTTTTGTTCGGGCTGCAATTCTAAAAATGCACATAGCACATGAGTTCTTGCGAACCAGCTGTCGCTAGCATTCAAAGGTCAGAGAACTCTTGCCTTGAGAGAATTCCAATAGATACTGTAGAAAGTCAGCAGTACCTTGGTGTGTTAGCATACTGCGCTGGTATGTTGGTTTTCGCCAGCTTCATGGGAAAAGGAAATTTAAGGCACTTCTTCCCTGAGTCGAAAAGAGGTTGCCAGGAAGATTAACCCAGCTTCCTTTTATAGCCTCTGACAAGAGGTTAAATCACACATTACACCGCCTGAAATGCCTCCTAGTAATTAGATCAGGAATATTACTCTCTCTTTTTCCCCTCGCAGACTGTGGCTGATCAAAGCCTAATGATGGTGTCAGTGCCATGGGCAGTGCTGGCTGGGTAAATCTTCCCATCAGGATAGCAATCTGTCAGGCCCACTAGCCCTGCTAAACAGCACAGGACAAGAGAGTGCAATGGTGCTTGACTCAAAGTAGACTAACTGCACCAAATATTAACACTACAAGCCAAACACTTCAGCTGCACGTGAGCCTTCACACATCATTGAAATCTGTGGTAATTGTTACATGTCTCTTTGTTTAGGATCTAGGTCTGCATGTTGCTCTTGTTTGTGTGTACACAGTCAGCTGAGACGTATAGTGACAGAGACATTTGTGAGTTTTATCCCGACAACAGCAGAGAATCTGCGGTCCTCCGTGCCAAACTAGATCTAAGAAGCACCTGGTCCCTTGATGGTGTGAGGGGGCTATTGGCTATTAATTACAGAAAGCCGACACGCTGTGCAGGCAAACCCTTGCAATGAGACCCTGGGATGTCAGATACAGCAAGACGAATGCTTCTCTGTCACAGAGCAACATGACCTGCCTCAGGACTCTGCACACACACAAGCACTTTCAAGTATGGCTTTCAAATTGTGGCCCACCCTTCTTCCTCTGCCCCCGCCCTGTCTCCTTCTCTATCTCAATCACATTCTGCGGATGTTACAGTACTACAGGGGATATTTTCTGACTAATGCAAAATGGTTGTGCAGTAGCTTGATAAAAGTTGACATTTTCCTTTTCTAATTCAGTGCTTCCTTTGTAAACAACCTCACGTTTTATGTCAGCGCGCGCACACACACGTAGGCACACAGAGCACACATAATGGTCAATTTCATTATTTGCTCCAGAGCTTAACGGGCACAAACAAAAGGGGGAAATGGCAGGAGATATGCCAATCATTTATTGCTGAAAGATGTCTGACAAAAGAGTCTCAAATTTTTTTAAAAGACAGCTTTTCTTTCCTGTGGCATGTTCCATGTCACTCTTCAGCACAAAAAGAGGGGCCCCTGACAACAGACTCCCACAAGAGGTCTGACCCCATCTTAACCCCATACAGGTGGCATAGCACTAACACAGGAAGCAAGCGAGCTATTCACAGGATACAGGGTAAAAGCGTTGTTCTCACCCAAAGACCTGCTTTCAGAGATCATTTATAGTTGCACAAAGACAGCTCATTGCTAGTAAAGTGTATTCTGACCTACTGAAAAGAAAATCCCCTTGAAGACTTTAATGGTATAGGCTCCCTGTTCTCGGCATAGACTGAAAGCATCTGGTTGAGGGTTTTTGTGATCCACAAAAAAAGACCAATTTCAACTGTGTGTAGCAACATTGCATTAATGCTGCAAAGGCTGCTAATCTAAAGTGCTGTCAGCAGATTATATATTGAGTAGCTGTGGTTCAAAATTTTGACAACATTTTCTTTAAACCCTCTAAACAATCTACAAAGCAAAATTGGCTCCTAGTGGGCAAACAACCTTGTTACACAAGATAATCTCTGTACACAGAGAACAAGGTCATATGAAATATAGTCTTCCACGGAGCCCAGGGGAATTGCTAATGTGACTCCTGTCCGATTGTTGTTCAGTTGAGTCCATCTACTCCACTGAACTATGAACTGTGATTACAGCCAGCACCCCCCCGTAGAGTGACAACTGCATCTCTGCACATTCCAGGAAACGCAGCCAGCTGAAGGCAGCAAATACATGGGAGAGGAGGAGACATAAACAACATGAGCTAGTTTGAGCATTGCACCCTTGTTTACTGTCTCACTAAGTGCATTTCATCCCAGCGCTTTCACAGCAGTGGCAGTATTTCAGCATTCAGTACAGAGGGGCTGCTGATGCCACGGGTCTATGTACAGAGGGCTCAGTCACAGGCTGGAGAGACTGTTTGGACAATGTAGGTGTCAGACACACTGCCTGTCTGGAATAACGATTCAGTTCAGCTGGTAAAAGAGACCCGATGCTTCCTCTATAGCGGAGGTTCAATAAAAAAAGTAACTGTTGACTGTTTTGGTGTGTAACAGTAATACTTCAGAGGAAATTCTGCTTTGTTTGAGCTGGTACATCGCTATCAGTGGGAAAAAAAGGCCTGCATTTGCTTCAAACAGGCATTGAATGACATGCCAGAGATTAGCCTCTGAAGGTCACAGTCTTAGCCTATCCTTTCAGACGCTTTTCACAACACAACCCCGGGCCCTTTTGAACAACAGGAAGAATGTCATCTGGTTACTTTTCAAGGCACGGAGATACCATTCACTGCAGCCAACAATGGCTGCTAACAGGACCAGAGGGTTAGGAGGTTATAAAGGGCCCCATTCTAAGCGCTGCTCGCTCTCCAGCCCACTGCACGCACACAGAAAAACACACCCACACACTGAGGCCTTGAGAAGTGGTGCAGCTGATGATAAACTGAGGCGGGTCACGGCAAAGTGCCATGGCACTGACCGCTCACCTCAGTGGCTCCCTCAGTTCTGCCTCCGTCCCTCCCCAGCACAACACTTAGCACCCTGAGCATGCCTCCAAACCCCCTGACTGCTCAATCAGGCCCTTGGAGACACTAGCTCCTTGTCGGCTCGCATAACTTTGTCATTTTCAACTATATCATACACTAAACTACCCCTTCCTATGTATTATTATGTCCCGCCAAAAATTACAAAAGAGTAAAAAACAAAAACACTTTTTTTTTTTTTCCATTACAATATTTTCACAGATACTCTCTTGGCAGGAAAACAACAATGTACAAAAACAGGGAATAAAAACCCACAAAGACATGAATTTCAGGGATATTCTTGTGGGAAGAGAGGATGTGGGATGACTGGGCTTACAACTAGGCAAGACTTACAAAATGCAGATCAACACTGAGTGCTGGTTGGATGTTGTAATAGGACATCAAAATGGGCATTCCAAAATACTGAGCATGGTATGGCAACCAAGATGGCACAGAAGTTTAGATTTTGGCTAAACAACTCACTGTTCAACACACAAACACGTGAGCCTGTGTCATTTCAAAGATTAGGACTCAACAAAAATCACCCGCTGTTATGCAGGTTGTAATGGCTGTCAGAGAGCGACACTCCACAGACTACAGACAGCGCTGAAATCCTTTACCAATTTAGTCTCACATGAACTGTTTGAAATGTTAAAAATAAAGCCCAATTAGCCAACAGCATTTTACATCTCCTCCCTCTCTAATCCTCTGGTAGCTTAGCCTTATCTAATGTCTGTGCCAACTATGACACTTGCAGCTCACTCTCCCTCTATCCCCTCCACCTGATCTCCCCTACAGCTTACTGGTGCTTTGTTGTGCCATTCTTTCTGACCCCACGGACCATGTCAGGCCCGGAGCCTCTCTGGCGCTGGCTAATGATGGCTAGATATGTACAGTTGAAGAGGAAGGAGAGGGAAGCCACACACTCTTAACTATGATGCAAAAGTATTTAATTTTTTGAAGATCAACATTTCAGCTTACACTGCTTGCTTGATATGTATAGTTGGCACGGAAATTGGAAAACTGTGCAGCAGTGATGGACCTGTTAATGGCATCTAATAGGGTTACTCAGGGTGATACGCAACTTGCTGGGCAGCCTCTTGCTACAGAGGGGTGTGGTGGTGGAGGGGGAGGGTGTGCGTGTGTCAGTGTAGGGTCAGTGATCTGACTGAGACAGCCTTATCTTGAGCCATAAACAGATAACAGTATCTACCCCGCTCCTCTGCTGTTCCTGTGAGATGGAGGTGCATAAACAACCCCATCGTCTCCAGTGCTGATCAGACAGAGATGCTGTCCTAGACCGAGCCCTGTTCCTCCTCCTGCTGTTCACTGCTGTTGTTGCTGTGCTGAGCATCACCGGGAGGCTTAAATTCTTCCACGATTGCCCTCGAGCTGGAGACACAACAATTTCATAAAGCCCCCTGGTTGTGGTATTTGCAACGTTGGGTTGCAGTGCTCCCCAGCTTGAGGCCTCTGCTTTGCTGATTACGCAAACTTCCCAGCGAGAGCAGGGCTTTTTGCCCTAATTGGACCTGCCGGCTAACATGCTAATCCATGCAAAAACATAAAAACGTTACATTGCAAACAAAGATGCAAGGCGGAACAAATCAGGCCCATTCCCTCCAGTATCTAGGGACAGCATAACATAATCAATGTGAACCAAACTAATTACGATGTAACGGTAGATCCACAATCTCAAACCTGCAAGTCGGTCTTCATCTGGGAGGCACAGAGAAGTTGTCCAAGTGCAAAAAACCTGATTTGGATGTTTCACATGGCCTCATTCTTCACTACCAGCCTGACCCCTGTTTTGACCCTTGCACTGTGAGTCCTGACATCACCCAGTCACACTGAGGCTACCAAACATCTGTCCCCTCTCTGGAAACAGACTTGTACAGCTGAGAAGACACAGCGTAGCCTGACAACCAGTCTCTCCAAGTGGTGGGTGGCTGTGTGGGAGAGTGTGGGCTGACAGCTGCACTGGTGACTGGAAGACTGAAAGGTGGAGCTGGCAGGCACATATTCTGTACCTGGGAAATCACTGTCCTGCTGTCCATCACAGGGGGCAGCCTCATTTTGCAAATGGATGATATTCCAAAAATGCTATTCATCTAAAACGACTGGGGTGAGGCACATAAAAATCTCCTAGGCTGAAAAAAAAAAAAATCACAAACAACACCTGCCAGACATTTAACATACACAAGCCCTGACTAGAATATGAAAGGAAGAAATGTATTGCATTTGGAGGGTGGGGGGTGCATGGTTACAAATTTCCAATTCAAGTGCTGTCTCTAAAATGCAACATCAAATGACTGGCTTTGAATAAACCAAAATGAGCGCAAGCCAAGTGGCTCATTCCAGCACAGAAAATTATCGCATCAAAAATATGCTGGTTAGCTGAGCTATTTCACAGTAAACAATCACTGAATCACGATTGTTACTAATCAATGTATTTTAATGAGCTCCCAGCGAATCCCAACAACAGCTGAAACATCACAAAAAAGCTGCTCAGGTTTTCTTGGTTCATTCTTTGTACCCTGTGATCTGTTATTCATAGCCTAGCTCTGAAGTCTCCAAGAAATAAAGTACAGCTTTGATGTTATCCTCTTATTACTGCTGTTTGAAACAGACCTAATGGTGGTAATCAGAACATTTGGACATCATGTGCACAACCTTCTGTAATGCAAAACATCTGGGTTACAGTGTAAGGCGCTTCAAATGATGCACCGTGTCTCTGGAAGGCCAATTATCATTCGTCCATGTACATTTTGCCATATGTTTACTAAGAGCAAGTTTGATACAGTAAGACTATTGTCTAACAAGATGAATAAGTACACCTATCACGTTGATATTCGACTCACTACATTACTTCCTAGTTTCAAATCAAGCAAGTGCATATCATCTACACTATGCTGGCTATTTTGGATGCACCTCTTCTACAAACAACTGCTCTAAAAGGTGATATTAGCCAAAACACTGCAAAGGTGTTTTAGTGGAAATCAGCCTCTCCTGCTCCCGTTTTCAATAAATATATTCCAATATATTTGTCAGTGATTGGCTAAAAAAACATGGAAAACATGCTTTCCTATCAGTGTACCCACAGCAAGAGTCTTAACTTTGTAGAGCCAGGCCAAAGAATCAACATATGAGCAATGAGCACAGGAGGAGAAACATCTGGAAAGCCATGCAGAGGTCCAATTAACAAACGCATTTAAGTGGGTCTTCAATTTGGTGGAACATCTTCATTTGCCACAATGCAAACAACAAACAACGTGAATGGATGAACTGGCTCCCCCGACATGTGCGCTCACCACCTTTCAGGTTTATTTGACTGGCTTTATAAATATTTGCAAACAGACAAATGACTTCTAGACTAACTGAAACAAACAAAAAAGGCAACAAAAAGGCAACAAAAAGGATTCATTTTTGAAAAAACATTAGCACATGTATATATAGCCCAAAGTCAAAATACAGCTTTAAATACTGAGCTGCACTCCATGCACAGTGACAAGAGTTTAACCAAATCTCAACTTGATGCATGAGTTATCAGCTTTTGCACACATGTAGCATATCTTGTACTTTCAAAACTGCTGCTCATTTTCAGCTCACTTTTCCAGGGTGTTTATTTGAAAGACTCCCATTTTTTACAGATCAAGAGAGACCCGAGAGTGATTTGTTCATAACACCAAATTAATCTTCATTGTGCTGGGAAACATAGCACCCAGACGCAAAAAGGATCCCTTCTACACGATAATTGCCAAGTCAAGGGGCCTGCGTTTCTCAGTCAACAAGGTCTGAAATTTAATTATCCACTCTTTGGAAAATGTAGGGCAAGACAGCTACATTGCAAAACTGCACTTTTCGGCAAGTAATGTCAGCCTCTTGTTTGAGTAAGCACAAGATCAAGCGGATCTCTCTCTTTCTGCCGTCATAAATTAAACAGCCATACCTTAACTTAATATTTCTGAGCAAACTCACAATTCAAATGCTCATACCAAATTTAATCACTGTGTCCGCCCCCGATGAGGCGTTCATAATCATTTCATAATCTTATCATCTTACCTCGTGCGACGTAACCATTATCACTTCCATAGTCCAGTCACAAAAATATTGCTACACTGCGGTATGTCCTCTAATCATATCCGCTCAGCTCTATCACACTACAGACACTAAAACAAGCCAGAGACGGAACAGCCAAAGATAACACAAATAGGCTGTGGCAGAATTAAACTGATCATCCCACCGTGCAAGATTAGGTTCAGAGGGGGGAGAAAGCATCGATAAGATCCCATCAGTTAAGTGCACTCTTAGGATTCCCGAAATTTGATCATGGAGAGACCTTTTCCTTGCAGACAGCGAACCATTATAGTCGTTATGGCCAAAAAAAAAAAAAAAAAAAACCTTTTCTCCTCCTCTGAAAACTACTCCTGCACTCCTCAGTGGTCTAGGTTGTGCGGCAGGATAAGCACGGTGACGTCAACCTTTTGTTACCTTTAACACTTGCTTGCTATTGCAGGTGAAAGCACTTTCTTTCCCGAGGTAGTGGGGAAAAACTTGCACATTCATTGAACCGCAACATCCATGCAGAACATCTCTATTACCGGCGGAGACAAGCGTCCCTATTGTGAAATTTGGACGAATATCCATATCCTAATTAATATGTCGTGGGAGACAAATTGATGACAACAACATCATACTTTAAAAGCGGTGAATGGCACACAAAAAACAGTTGGTTGTGGGTTTTTTACACAGGAAAAAGTTGAAGAAAGCTGGCTCCGTTCAACTTTAACGTTAAACCTCCCAGCAACTTGCTATTTCTTCTTCTTGACAGGAGGCAATGATAGTGGTTGCAGGAAACTGCCTGCATGCTAGAAATACGTATCATAATAATGAGAATGACGGTAATTTGCTCCACATTGACCAGGCAATGTGGTCACCGCTTAAGCTTAACATGTTCACATAAATTACCAAACAAAAACAAGTAGCCAACTAGCTAACCAGCTCACAATAGTTGAAGCCCAGTTTCATTCAATAAATACTACACACTGGATACTACTCCTTGCTGGTGTCCAGAAATTATCTTTGACTCACAGAAACTGCTCAAGCAAAACACATTTAAGTCACTGCGTATTTATATGATGTAGAAAAGGTCTAATGTGTCGGTACCTGCATGTTGCCAGCGGTGCCAAGTGGGCTACCTGGTTGACAGGCTGGCTAGCTAACCTAGCCACAGTTAGATAACGTCGGTCTGAAACATACACACACAGCTCCATTGTTGCCTTCTCAGCCTTTAAAATTATTTATGGCACAACTGACGAGGATGTCAAAGAGTGCTGGGCGGCAGACATCTTTTTTCAAAGGAATGACTACTTACTCTCTCCGTTTAGCTCCGCGAAAGGCATCGCTTTAGTACGTCGTCATGGTTTAAAACGGACAGATTTTCTCCGGTTGCTCTGCGTTGCCGAATCACTGCTGCTGCTGCTGTCTGCGGCAGCAACTTCCGGAGCATGCGCAGTGGCGGGGTGCGTTCCAGATGGAGTACACTGTGCTCCGTGGCTGCGCAGGGAAGCGGTGTGTCTTAAAGACACAGCGAGACACTTATCTGGACGGATAAATTTGGGGGTAGATTTTTTTTTTCTTCCTTTCGTTTTGTGGTTGAAAACCCACCACTTGGTCCAGATGAGCCACGGTCCTCTTTCACACTTTTACATATGCACCATTTCTTATTTCTGCATTTATTGTTGTAATATTTTAAAGGATTGATGCACAATTTTATATTTCTTATAATTTAACTGCAACTGCAACTTGCCCAGTTTCTCCTCAGTAAAGGATTTCTGAATCTGATTCTGATTCTGACTTAAACCGAGCTGATTGAGAATGTGTATTTATGCCTTTTATTAACTCCACCTATTGTGGGGCCAGTATCAAGATCCCTTATGTCGTTTTTTTTCCCACAGTCAATATGAGTCTTTTACACCATTAAAACGTTTCATGTATAATGAAATGAATACATCACCAGGTTACATACTACAATGTACTGTCTGAATAACTACATGCTATAGTAAAATATTTTTCCACACTTTCACAGGTAGATGGAATATTAGCATACATCGTAATGCAAACTATAGGTAGATATTTGCAGATTTTACCAATGTCAGGTAACTTCAATGTCCTAACATTTGCAGCATGTCCTTCCCCTCCCTCTCTCTTCCATCTTACCAGTCTGTGTCCCAGTCATTTTACAACCAATCAGAGAAGCTGTTGAATAATCCCAAAACTACATTGTACCGACTTCCTTCAGTTTGTTCTCCTCATGATTTGTTGTAGTCCTCTCATAAGAAGTCAGCTTGGAGGGTTAGTTGCAGAAATGTTCACTTTCCTCAGGGGGAAATATTCCTCCTACTTTGATTTTACTGAACAGAAGAGTATCAGGAACATTGGACATCAATGGCACTGGGTCCATCAATCACAGGGCAGGTGCACAGCAAAGGCAATTGATTCATCCCAACTTTTGACAGTGACAGTACATGGTCACTTCTGGAGTTGCAATAAATGATATAACAGACTAACTTTTGAAATGATCATAAACATGTTGCTTTTCTGAGTAATAAATCAAATCAAAAATATGAAATCCATTAAACTACTACACTAATCAGCAGCACGGTGACAGTGTTTCAAGCACAAGGTTGCGATCACCGTGATGCTTTAAGTCACATTCACAAAAACAATAAACATTACAGTGTTTGCTCCTAGTTGTGCAAAAACCCACTGACCTGAAACTTACCTCATTCAAAACGTACTACTACTACTACTATAACTAATAATATGATAATGATAAAAATGATAAAACAGTGAAATTTAATAATGATGTTCATCATTGTTGTATTACATTTTCATTTATTTTAGTGCTCCTCCCAAAAACATAGCTTGTCCATGCAGTTTCCTGGCCTAATGTAACAGTCATCTGGTGCTTTGGGGAAAAAAATGCAATTTCTTGTATTATTTTTGCATTTTACATCATCGTGTCCATCCCATATTGTGTTATGAATCATGTAGGGACAGATAAAACCCAGTGAGAAGAATCCACGGTCAATAGTGTCACATGCTCTGTGATTTGATGAAAGGTTCTATTTGTGCAGCCTGATGTGTATAGCTCCCTAATCAAAGACTTATATTTCTGTGACAACTAAAATAAATTACTCCATTACAACCACCCACCTGCCCTCTCCTCAGTATTGATACCATTTTATTACTGGAGAGAGACAGATGGACACCCATAAAGATTGCAGAAAGTTGAGGGAATGCTTGAGAATGTGTTCACGTCGCCATGTAATGTCACATCAAGTTACAACATGTGCAGAAGTAATAATATGAGACGGAGGCACACTGTGATTAGCAGAAATTACTGCTGAACTATACGGACATTTCGGAAATGAGGCATCATGAAGGATAACTCAGTGGCCAGTGAATTCTAGGACTTGGTTCCAGTCCAGGCTGGGTTTATTGTAATGCTCCAGCCAAATGAGGCCTGCAAGCCTCACTTCCCCCCATCACCAAGTAAAAAGGGGGAGAGCTCCGTCTGAAAGCCCAATCACACACAGCGCTGTGAGTTCAGCAGGTGGGGAAGTAGCGGCAGCAGGCTCCATCAGGCAATAATACAAAGTTAATGATGCAGAATGGTGTCTTTCTCCATACCAAAGAAGATGTCAATACAGGATGTTTAAGAACGCTGTTCCTAATTACGCTTTTTAAATTCACCACTGACGTGATTGATGATTTCAAAGGGAGGCATTATTGATCCACTTCACAGACAAGTCCTATCGATTGCAAGTCTAGAATGAATAAAAGTTTTTTTTCTTTCTCTCCCCCACTGAGAGAAAGATTGTACAATCAGAGCATCAACGTGAACTATATGGGTAGTTTAGGGGCTAAATCACTCACTTTTTTTTTTTTAAAGCAGTCTGATCAAGGCCTTATAGAGCAGTGGTTCTCAAAGTGGGGTTCGGGACACGTTGAGGGACCTTGAGGGTGTCACTGCCAGCTCCCATGAGAAATGACTCTCAAATCTCAATGGCGTCTCATTTATCAGACAGAACAAGGAGGAAGTTTATCAATCCAGTCATTAACTTGTAGGATCTTCACAAACAGCCAGTCTGTGTTGGGGCTCTGATCATGAAAAGTTTGAGTAAGCTGTGCAGCATCGTGCAACTCACTGCAATCATCGCTGATGGACTGATAGATGATCAAATTTATTTTGTCTGGGTTTTTTTTGTCAGTATTCCCTATCGACATGCCTCATGTCTCATGCTTATTATTTCATGAACTGTGTTATTCCTCCTGAGCTGTGAGGTTTTCTTGTTAGTTAGAGAAATTGCCTGTTATTGCATATCCAGTCTCGGCCAGTCGTATAACTACTGCAGATAAACAAGAGATGTTGCTGCTGCGAAATTCAATGTGGCGGTGACTCCCTGCCTTGCATCACCTGGTTCAGCAGCAGAAAATTACTGCATATTTAGGGTTCATTGCGGTCTCCATTCATTCACTATAGCTCCTGTCAACGCAATATATTTAATTGCAATTACACAAGATTGATTAGGGATCAATAGCAAACTGAATTGCCAAAGCAGGGAGAGGTTTTCCATCACACCGCACTAAATCTCATTGGCAAGTGCACTTCAACTGGCAAAGTGGGCTACAGCTTATGATTAAATGGTCTGCAGGCGAAGCTTTTTTGTCTTTTTTTTTTTTAAGAGGGAGAGCTCTTTCTGAAGGCCAAAGTTAATGCAGTCATAGAGAGAACTCTGATACACTCCCACGTGAAATGGCCATGTGAGGAAAGCCCTGAGGGAGAAAAGGCCTTGAATGAATTTGAGTGTGTGTGCATACGCGTGTGTGTGTGTGAGAGAGAGAGAGACAGAGAAAGTTCAAACATTACTGATCCTCAAATATCCTTTTGGTTTCTAGTTCAATTGGAATTCTGCAGTAAGTGTCTGCTAAAAGCTCGGTTTTTGTTGCTCTTCCTTTGCTGCAGAGCTTTCAGA
>OMLB01012414.1:1858-17197 GCA_900302555.1 Myripristis jacobus | reverse complement strand
AACCATGCCACGCTCAAAGTTGCTTAGATCACCTTTCTTTCCCATTCTGACATTCAGTTTGGAGTTCAGGAGATTGTCTTGACCAGGACCACACCCCTAAATGCATTGAAGGAGCTGCCATGTGATTGGTTGATTAGATAACTGCATTACCAAGAAATTTAACAGGTGTTCCTAATAATCCTTTAGGTGAGTGTAAATGATATTTATGAATCTGATGGAAAGAAACACATGGACGTGCAGACACTGTAATGATGAAGCTTCATAGCAATCCAGGTATCAAGTGGCATCCTCGACCGAGTTTGATTTGAAGACCACAGAGCTCTGTGAAAATGTAAAAATTTTATAGTAAAATATGATTTCTTTCCCGTCTTCATGTTAGACTCCAGGAGGCATGATCAACAGCCACAGTTTCAGCTCCAGAGCCTATTTCTTTGACAACCCTCGGCGGTACGATAGTGATGATGACTTATCCAGGAGCATTAACAGCAGGGCTGACAGGGCCAGGTGGGTACGCACACACACACAGAAATACACACAAACATACATGTATACAGCCACGCTTATGCATTTGCCAACACCACATACAGTTATTGACACTATTCCAATGCCTTTAATTAAGGTTTACACAGTGTGGGTTTTGAAAGCCAATACTAATATTGAGGCTGCCAGAATTTTGTGCTGGTATGCATCATCTTTAAAAAAAGAATTCACCATTTTTATATTTAAAAAAAGTCTCTGAACAAAAGCACATCATTGTGCTGTGGTAACAAGCCAACACTTTTTGTTCCTCACTACCGTTTGATTGACAGCCATCAGCTGCACCTGAAGGCTGTCAATCAAACGGTGGTGGGAAGAATAAAACTGAGGCTGTGTTCTGATTGGATCGCTCCACTCTTGTATGTGAAAGTAGTTTTTTATCCCCAGCAAACACTTGGTTTTACTCAGGAGAAATCACTTCAGATTTCAGAATCTCACAGGTTTATGCTTTTCCTACAGCCAGTAAGTAAGATTATTATTGATTATCCCACTTATGGTCAAAGTTAAAGAGGAGGAAACTATGTAAAAAAATCCATTGATGTGTTTTTCTTCCCTGTTCTGCCACAGCTTTTGATGTTGCTATGGTTACATATTGGGCAGTGGATAACTTTAGAACCGTGATTAAGCCTGAGCCAAACTACATGTGCAATACACAGTGTTAATGCACACCTGCCAGCCAATCAGAAAAGAGTATTAACTCAGACCATGGTGTAATGATAATTAAAAACATTCTAATGCAAAATTACATATTTAAGTTTACTATCCCTTTAAGGCCAATGTGTCTAACTAACATACTGGTCTAACCACACTTTCAATTCTAGTCGTTATGTTGAAATTGTTTTGCAATAGCTAAAATTACTTGTCTCTCTGTGGTTTTTGTGTCTGCCCCTCTTTCCTGTATCAGTCTCCTGTCCACCACTCCCCAGCTGGGCTCCTCCAGCTGGTATGGCTCCATCCAGCGGAACGGCAGTTTGACGGGAGCCGTGGCGTCCGCCCAGCCCTCCTCCTCTACGGCGCCCCTCCTGTTCGCATACGGGAACATCCAGAATCACCACCACCACCACCACAACTACTACTCCACCCCGCAGAACAACAATTACCACCACCACCATCAGAGCAATTACTATTCCACGCCACAGAACTACTACTGCGGCTCGCAGACCTATTTCTGCACCCCGCAGAACTGAGACCACTCCGGGGGACTTTAGGGACTTCTGGCTCAGGAGCCAAATTCGCATCACTGAAAGAGAAATAACTCCATCACCATCAGAGTACATGGCAATCGACCAATCAGAATGTTTGTTATGGCTTTGTGTTGATCTCAGCTCTGTAATTCCTGTCTTGTGCCATACTGCTTCCCTAACTAAAATCAAAGTGACTACCTAAGAGTGATATTCTAGCCAAGTCTTGCTCAGGACCAAGTTGGGCAGCAGGAATAGAAAATAATCCTTCACCAAATTATTCTGGAGAAATGTGCTGGCTTGAGCATGTGAGGATTTTGCCTGGACAGTTATACTGTCATATTCCTGGAAGACTGAGCGATCACTGCTTTCCAGAAACGTTACGAAAAGCTTTTTAGAGCTTTTTAGGAAGTTGTAATAAAGCTTTCTGGATACATTACTGTATTAAAATACCAAGATCCACTTTTTAGGTACATGGTTCTGGCTCTGAGTTGGAACTAAATGTGTGTGAGGAGCCCCATAACGGCTGCTTGTGGGAGCTGCAAGTGACAATCGAGGATACACGGCTTCTCACACGACTACATTCCATTTTCTTGCTTTATCTTCTGCTCAAGTTTTTGATCTTCTCGATTCTTTCAGACCTTTTGAACGTACCAGCATCCCCACTCCGAACTGTGATAGAGATTTCTCTTTTCGTTTTTCTCCTTCATGAAGGAAAACAAAGACTTCAGAGGATGTGAGCTGCTTTAAAAGGCATGACTAAAAAGAAATCACGTCAGCAGAAAGCCAGGCCAGCGACCAGGATTTTGAAATGAACATGGCTGCTACTGAACACCGCAGTGACCAGTCTCTCTGTACATGGCTTTGGACCACATTATTGTCATCGCCATCATCCTCGTCCCCCCTTTCCTTGTAAAATTTGGTTCAATCCAGTGGACAATCCTCATTCTTTGGAAGCTACCATTCTGTGCAGCCAGGGGCCATGGCGCCGCTGAAAACTGCAAGTCTGGGAATCAGCTTTGAACTGGGACCAAAAATGGCTGGCAGCACTGTTTGAGAATGGGTGCCCATGTGACAAAGAGTGCTTTAATTAACTGAGAAGAACACGTAACACCACTTTAGAAAAAGTTTTTGGATACAAATCTAGATGTTGAGTATTTTGGACTAGTCTGGCAAGGCTATTTGGTTGATGTCATCGTACACTATTGTTTGGTTCCTGCTATATTATGCTTGTCTGTCGGGAAAATAGGCTACTAGCAACAGGATGCTGACGTCGGACTCGTCCTTTCTTCAAATTCTACACAAATATACAGTAGATGTGTTTAAAATGATATGCCACCCATAAATGGCATTTCATTGTGTTTCTAACCTAGATATCATAATGCTCTTTAACATTGCTGTCCATGCATTTGCGTGGCAGTGAACATTTCAAGCCGCCAAGACAAACGGCGATACAAACGGCATCAACAGGTTCATATCTGCACACAGAAAAACATACACAAGTTCTGCTAATTCATATGTAGCTGTTACATATTGTCAGACTCAATTGCACATTCTCCGCTAAAGTAGGAGAAATAAAAAAAAACAAAAAAACAATTCATTGAAGCTATTGACGGGGCAGTAGTGTTTCAGCAGGGGGCGCCACAGCCTACTATAATGATGGACATGGGCTTTAACACAATCCGCGCAGCTACAAGGACATATCACTGCTGTTGCATGGGAAAAAGGTTTCTCAAGTTACTCATAATGTGTTTAACCAAGTTACTGGAGTCATGTATCCTGACGATGGAGGCCAAAACCAGACACCTATTGCCAAAATGACACACTCTTTGATGTGAATTTCATATTTCATATTTAGGAAATACAAAGTGTGTGTTTGTGTGTCTGGATTTGCCCACTGTTACATTAGGACCATGTAAATCATCATGTTGTTTAGTGGTGACCAAGAAGACCACCAAAGTCAGTTTTGTGAAGTTACCATTTAGAATGGACCACATGAATTTTAGGAAAATATGTCCTTGATTTGGGCAGTAGGTAATATGGGTCATATGCAGCCTATAATCAACATGGAGCAGAAATCATGTCTAGGAATGTCTTCTTGTCCCTGAAACGTCTTTTCAAATGAGGCAACCCAAAAACTCAACGTGTAAATCAAGACTAACTGATCCTTTGTGAATTGTGAGGCAGCGTTTTGCACTTAATAGAATAATCGTTGAACTTCATGTTCTGAAAAAAAGAAAAAAAAGCTATGGATATGAATGTAGAATTTCATTGTCTCTTTTATTTGTGTGGGTGTGTGCGTGTCTGTCTTTGTCCTCTCTCTAGTAACTGTATCGTACAGCTGATTTTAATATTTATCCTTTGAGAAATGAAATATCAATGTGCCATCACATCATGTCCTATCTATTAGTTTGATTCCTTAAGGAAAAGCTTTTTGCACAAAATGATGGCTGGATGGATGGATGATAGGTTTTTGTTCTCGTGTCTCCCTGCTAATCAATCTCTAATCCCGGTTTGTCTCACTGGCATTTTGAGTCAGTTATGTGTGTGATCTTTAATTATTTTGTTTTGGGGTATTTTTGTGAGGGCAGACACTGATTTGAGGTTCAATCTTTTTTTATACGTTTAAAGTTTATTTTTCATTTTACATTGATTTTACTGTCTGATTGTCGATTTTATTACTGTTCTCCTCTCTCCCATAATTCTGATAGACCATGGCCTTTAAGCAATATTTCACTTAGGTAGGACATTGACAGCTTTTGGTGTGTGTGTGTAACACTGTTGTCTTGACCAAAAGCCATGTCTGCATAAACTAGGTTTGTCAACAGTTAATAAAAATAATAATAATAATGATAATAATGATGATGACAATGATGATGATGAAATTCTATGACACCCATGTACTTATTTAAATGACATGACTCAGCAGTCACAACACACATGTAGATGACCATGCAAACTTTCTCTTCATACAAGAAAATATAAAAAAAAACAAAAAACAAAGTTGCAGGTGGGTTTTTCTCTGAGCAGCGAGAAGTGATGGGAACAGCTGCCAGTAATGATGCCACTCGCTTTGATTTCGTTTACATCGGTCAAAGGTCATGGCTCGAGCACATCGACCCAGTAAAACAGGGTGACGGACATACTTTCAGCTGAAATCAGACTAAGGTGCTTTTGTTCCAACATCTTCAGGTAAAGCAGACCTGTCATTTTGATAAGCAAACTGAATTGTTGTGTTGGCGTGCATAGTCCTCTGGTGTGATATGAGTCCACACGGTAATGAAACCTCCTCATGAGCTGCTCTGTGCTCCCCTGAGCTGCTAATCCACAATACTGGATTTCTATCTTTCTGCTCACTTCCATAGCCAAACAGCTCTCAAAATAACACTTTCAACACGTAAATGAACACAAACAAAGTGGATTATTACAATATGAAAAGCAACAAGTCCCGGTACCCATTTTTTTTAATCATTATTTTTGTGTAATTACAATTATTTTTTTAAAAGTACTATGAAGTTGTTTCTTTCTGGTGCTACCATGTGGAAGTTTCCTGCAGATGCTACCTGCCGAATCAACTTTCCATTTCGCAGAGGAAAATGACAAGAAAATAGATGTTTAATTTACTCAAAAAATGGGTACCGGGACTGTGTGTTTTTTTATATTGGTATAATCTGTTTTGTTTGCATTCATTTATGAGTTAAAAGTGTTGTTTTGGGAGCTGTTTTGCTGCATGATGGAAGACATTGGAGTGAAAGAAACACAGCATTGTGGACTAGCAGCCCAGCAGCTAGCGCTCAGGGAACTATACAACTCAACACTTTACCAAAGTTCCATGTTGCTTTAAGACAAAGTCTCAAAGATTCATGAAAAAAGAAGCAAAGTTCTCTCACTTTATGGGTCCGTTGGTTCACCTGTTTCAGAAAACTGAACATTTGGAGTGCATGTCTCTGCAGCAGAGAGAACATGGTGTCATATTATCTTTCCAAGGTGATATTATTTCTGTAAAAATGTATATTTGCTAAATCCACTATGACCTGGCAACGAGTAATTGTTTTGTTAATTGTTTATGTTTTGAATTGTTTTATCTGTGGCCATAATGAATGTAACCCATTGTACTATAGATCACTAATGATGTATGCAAGGCAAGCACTACCATGTTTAAATAAAGGCCTACTGCACTGTTTTTAAAAGAACAACATCGAGTTCATCCAAATGATCTCAAATAGCTGGACCTTAACTAGACCACAAAGCAGAGGATCTGCGCCCAAAAGAAACACATCATCAGCAAACAACAATATAAAAAATGATATGACAGATTAAGGAGGTCATAGTCATGCATTTTTACAACCCCAATTCCAAAAAAAGTTGGGACGTTGTTGTAAAATGTAAATAAAAACAGAATGCAATGATTTGTAAATCTCATAAACCCATATTTTATTCACAATAGAACACAGACAACACATTAGATGTTTAAAATGAGACATTTTACTATTTCATGCAAAATATTAGCCGATTTTGAATTTGATGGCAGCAACACCTCAAAAAAGTTGGGACAGGGGCAACAAAAGGCTGAAAAAGTAAATGGTTCTAATAAGACATGGCTGGAGGAGCATTTTGCAACTAATTAGGTCAATTGGCAACAGGTCAGCAAGCTGACTGGGTATAAAAAGAGCACCTTTGAGAGGCTGAGTCTCTTAAGAAGTACAGATAGGCAGAGGTTCACCAGACTGTGAAAAACTGCGTAAAAAATTGTGGAACAATTTCAGAAAAATGTTCCTCAGCGGAAAGTTGGGAAGACTTTGAATGTCCCGACATCTACAGTTTATAATATTGTCAAAAGATTCCAAGAGTCTAGAAAAATTTCTGTGCGCAAAGGACAAGGGCAAAAGCCAATATTGGATGCACGTGATCTTCGGGCCCTCAGGCGGCACTGCATTTAAGAACAGGCATGATTCTGTTATGGAGATCAGTGCATTGGTTCAGGAACACCTCCGCAAATCATTGTGAGTGAACACAGTTCTCCGTGCCATCCACAATAAGTTAAAGCTCTATCATGCAAAGAAGAAGCCATTTGTGAACACAATCCAGAAACGCCGCTGTCTTCTCTGGGCCGAAGCTCATCTAAAATGGACTGAGGCAAACCATGGACGCCGTGTCCGCCGCACTAAAGAGGAGAGGGACCATCCAGCCTGCTATCAGCGTAAAGTTCAAAGGCCTGCATCTCTGACTGATCTCTAGTGTATTTTTACACATCTGGAAAGGCATCATCAACGCTAAAAGGTATATACAAGTTTTAGAACAACATATGCTCCCATCCAGACGACGTCTTTTTCAGGGAAGGTCTTGCATATTTCAGCAAGACAATGCTAAACCTTATACTGCATCCAGCCGGCCTGGAGACACGCTGTGTATGGTGGCCTGTGAGTGCCACATGTCAGCAGCGTGTGACAGATGGCCCATGAAGGTCTCTACCAGCTGAGGTAAACAACAGTTGGCCGGCTGCTGCAGTGCCTGGTCAAGACGAGCCTCAGCACAGGGTCAGTTACCTTCATAACCTCTCAATCAAATAATCCAAAAACAGCAGCAAAAATCACAACAACCTCATAAATAATTTAGTAAACCTGTAGGTGCTTGGTATTTATATATTGTTTAGTGTTTGAGGTTGTCTTCAGTCCCTTGTCATCATGCCATCATGGGGTTGAAACTTGTCTTGCCCTATATGATCAGATTAAGAGTTATTTTGTAAACAAATAAATTATTTCCAAGCATTAAAAACAATATTTCCCTCAACAAGCGGGGAAAGAAAATAATGGCTCGCAGCGGGATTGGCTGATCCGCCGTCACCCAAAATGAACAGCAGCACGGAGCACTGAGTTCATGATGCATTCAGGTGCTCAAATGGCTGGGAAACTGGAGAACGTCTGCGTTTGCCGCTGGGTGACTGGCTCCAGCTCCATGCTCACTGCACATACTCCACCTTTGCAAGCTGTGATGTGTGATTTACCATTCATATGTAAGGATGATTCAGAAAATATGATCACATATAGAAATGAATAAGTCTGTTGTGGTAAGTACATTGGGTTTCGCTTTTCCCACCTAAAGGAGCAGCCTGGTCATGTGATACCCTCGGCAGTTAAGTTTATGAGGAACATCCGAATGTGGCATGAAGTCAACTCAGCTGACCGGCTCACTGCAAAACATGGCCACTCTGTAATGAAGCACTAAGACTTGGATCAAACATAGTTAACCCCTTCAACTCTGGTTTTCCCTTAAAATTTCCCCTTAAGTAGCTTCAAAATTAGAAAAAGCATCCTTACATCACACTTACACTGAGTGAAACATTCAAAACCAAGATGACATTGCTTTATGGCTGCAGCTTCACATCACATAAAAAAGATCTCCATATCTTGTGCATCATTTTAGACATATTTCCCTGGAACTCAGCAGGGCATATTTGGGATCTTTGAAAATATTGGGATCCTCACTAGAATTTGAAATAAAGTTCTGTGGGTTTGAACAAAGCTGGGCCATGCAGCAATGACAAAATCACCGATGCGACAGGCAGGAGTGAAGAGGTTAAAGGACCACATCAGTGATTTTGGCCCATTTCCTACAGTTTCCACATATCTTCCATTGCAACAAGCCATTTTGCAAATCATGTGAGCGGACGAAAGTTTTCACAACATAGAATCAAAATCAAATTTGAATTTTTGGTTGAAACAGCCACCTTACAATATTCTGCTTGTCACCATTCATACACCACAGAACTGATAATTGGCTGTGGAAAGCAAACGTTTGCTTGGGGACTTTTTTCTCTGGCGGAGGGAGCATTTCACTCCACCCAATTTCAAGTCATCAAAACACAACAGTGCTGCTGCTTTTAGGAAAACTAATGTGGACGACTTCATTATGGTGATGGAATACTGGTGAGAATAAAGTTTGAGGTTTGAATTTCATTTTCACATCATAGTGCATGCAACATGGAAACCAATGGCTGGATAAAAGGGAGGAAAATGATATCAGAGCTGTAAAATATGACTTATAGTTTCGGGAAAGATTAGCAGAAATATAAAGTTTATACTTGTTGTGGATGCATGGAGTTCAGAACATAGTCACAAAAATATTTAGTCTAATAGTCCAATAATGCAAATGAGATCAAATAACTTTGGCATGCTTGTCATGTGTATGTGTGTGTGTGTGTGTGTGTGTGAGTGAAAGCAGCTTTGGCTGTAGTGCTGAATGGACTGATTTGATTGGACCTGAAAGACTAATGATTCTGCATTCCTGAGCAGTGGCCAGCTCTCATCTCTTTAACTATCTCTCTCTCTCTCTCTCTCTCTCTCACACACACACACACACACACACACACACACACACACACCCACCGCTGTTGTCCTCTGTCTTCCACACCTCATGAGTCTTGTTACCAGTCAGTTCCTGATCCATCCCTCCACTCTCTGCTTCTGCCAGTTTTTTTAATCTAAACCTACTAAATCATTTTGCACATTTTTTTCTCCATAAAAGTGCATTATTTATTCATTTATTTATTTATGTATCTACCTATTTACCTACATATTTATATACTCCAGTTGTCTCCTATGCCAGGATTCTAAGATTGATGATGATGATGATGTTTTTTTTTTCTGATACTTGTTAATTTGTCTCCTGTGCTAAGATTGATGATATGCTTGATAATTGTTTCACATTTTTCCTCTGTAAATTCCACCTTAAATGATTAATTAGTGACCTTTACGCAGACTGATCCACATTCCTCATTATGGTTTCTTGTATTTTGTACCCAGCTTTTGTTTTTAGACTTCTTAGAAAAGTTTGCATTTTGTTTCTTTCTTCCTTCTTCTTTTTCCCCTCCTCTATTCCTTCTTTCCCTCCTTGCTCTATTCATTGCTTCTTCCTCTCCTCTAAAAATATCTGGGTCTTAAAGACATGTCCCGGGTGTAGTGAGGACCTCAGTGAGGCTCCAGGTTGCTGCAGTGGACACTCACCACTGGACTCACCACACATACACACTGGCACTGATCCAAAGCTGCAACATGTTTTTCCCAAGACCCGCTGACCTCCATGACATGTGACCTGCCCCCCTCCCCAGGACCCTCTCACTCCTCCTGGTGGCAGCTACAGGTGTCGACATGACAATTTTGACATGAATATAGCAGGTAAACTCAGGTGTTACTATCAATACACTCAGCACAATGCCACCAGATGGACTGAAGGAGGACTGTGACACCAGGCCCTTTGTGTTGGCTCCCCCTGGTGTCCATTCTCATATTTTCCCCTTGCACATTATTTCTCAAATATTGTAGGCCTATTATTGATGTGACTGTGGATTAGTGCATTATGATATCTACTGTAGACAGGAGTTGTGGTATCTTTTGGTGGGCTTGTTTGCATTTTGTTTCCCTTTCTAAGTGCCTTTTCCTCTCATTATTTTATACATGTTCATCTGTCAGTTTCACTTGACAACAAGGTTGACAAATGCATCATTGCATATTTTTTAGACTTGTTAATTCATCTCCTAAACCATATATTGTGTATGTTTTGGATACCTGTTAATTTGCCCCCTATAGCTGATGATATAATTGACAAGTGCACTTTTTATTTCACTATTACTTTATACTTGTTGATTTGCCTCCTATTCTAAGATTGATATGGTTGACAAGTGAATGTTTTAATTTAATATTATTTATTATTGATAAGTTAGTTTGTCTCCTGTGCAAGACTTGATGATACAGTTGACAAGTGCATTTTTATTTTATTAGTAATACTATTATTTTGATACATTTTAAATTGTGTCCTATGGCAGGATATGTTCTATAGTTGACAGGTGTATTACTGTATGTCGTGTATGTTTTTGATACTTGCTCAATTATACTAAGATGACAAGTGCATTTATTTATTTAATTATTTTTGGTACTTTTTTCCCTCCTATGCTTAGACTGATATGGTCAACACAGTGCACTTCTTCTGTATTCTCCTGGGCAGCTGGTTTTATTTTTCTCTTTGTCCTTTGCATGTTTTGTGCTAGATGTATACATATTTCTTCAATAGTTAGGCACTTCCAGGTCATGTGCTGTCATTTCAGAGTTTGTCCTTGGTTGCAGAGTATGAATGTTTTCACTGACTTGGCACTACGTTTTGGTGCATGCTGAACAGCATAAAGGTTGCATTTTTTGGACACTACATGCTGGTTGTAGCACCACCTTGAGGAAATTTGACTTTGTACTTGAGCTTATGTTGTTTTGGGCCGGACGGGACAGCTGTGCAAAGTTTGGTTTTTTCTCATTGTTTTTTCTAAGGCAGGTTTAGTACTAGGTCTGTGACTGATCTCTAATACAAATAATACACAAAAACATTCACTATGGCTAGAGTACTTCTGCCAAATTTCAGGTTTTTTTCCTTTACACCAATTTGATATCCTCTTTAATAAGAGCTTGGCCTATTCTAGTGTTACATACAGAATTCCTTACACTTCTTGTCAGCCTCTCATTTTTCCTCTTCATCTTCAATTTATTCCACAGCCTCTCAGTTTGTCCTGTGCCATCACTGAGCCGCAGCTCTAATTCATCTTGATGTTCTCGCTGGCTTCACTGTGCTGCCAAATGCTACCAGGCTGGATTAATAGCTGAGTAAAAACTTCAACTTAGAAGGTGTCAAGTGCCTGTGAGGAAAAATAAAACTAATACTATTAAATCCTATTACAAGAAGGAGAAGAAGATCACCATAAAAATGTCTCCATATCACCGATATTTCAAGATTTAGGTGCCCCCACTGGTCAAAATGGCAGGTGAATAATATTAGAATCATGAAACAATTAAAAACACATGAGAAGCACTTGATTTATTTGATCGCAGAGGTGACAAGTCCACTGTTGAGGCAGATTTAAATGTCTGGAAATATTCTCAAACGGAGAAATTCATCTTTCTGCTGTCCCTGGTCACAGTCAGAGTAGCAGCCCAGCAGCTGGTAGGAGTTCAGTGTCTACATAAATCAAGCACACATCAAGAACTGTGAAACCCTGAAACCTCATCAAATCCACTGTATATTCTGTCCAGGCCTGCAGGTTCAGTTTACATCAGATTGTCGTGAACTCCGCCACCTCGTTCCCCACAAAACACACACCAAGAAACAGAGCATTCCTCTTCCACAGGACAGCTTACTGGCAACCAGCCTGTCATACTTACACTCACTTTGTTAAGGCAACATGGTCGTCAGGCCTCCAGTAAACACATACACACACAGCCACACACACACACACACACACACATACTGATGTGATCACGTTGGGAACCAGTGGAAACAGGCCAGGTCTGCAGCCGTTCTGGACTCATATTAAGCTAATCACATTCCATGATTATTTCTTAAAGGAATGCTCCAACGTTTTGGGCAAAATACCCTCTTCCCGACTTCCCCAGTCTGAGACATAATGTTGGATGCCATTTTCACCTCTGAGCGTCCAGTGTTTCAATCCTTAGGGTGGCATTTAATTAGTTTATCATAAAAACTTGAACTCTTTGGGAGTCGTTAACCTGGCCAGTGAAAAAATAATCCTTACAGCAGCTCTGAATCAAATCCACATCGTCCACTGTGTAAATCTGACAGCTTCAGAGCTGCTGGAAGGCTTATTTCTACACTTTGACAGAGCCAGGCTAACGACTCCCATAGACTTCCACTGTTTATGCTAAGCTAACATGAAATGCTACCCATAGGAAGTGAACCACTGGATGTACAGAGGTGAAAATGGTGTCAAACATCTTGTCTCAATCTGAGAAAGTGAGAAAAGGGTATTTCGCCCAAAATGTTGGAATATTTCTTTAACATACTGTGTTACTGCAGCTTCCAACACCAAACACCTCCGAGTGGCTATCAAGTAGAGTTGCAACTATGAATTATTTTCATTATCAGTTAATCTGTTGATTATTTTCTCAATTAATCGATTAGTTGTTTGGTCCATAAAATGTCAGAAAATGGTGAGATGTTGATCACAGTTCCCCACAGCTCATGGCAATGTCATCAAATGTGTTCTGTCCCAACCAAGCGTCCACAACCCAAAGACGTTGCGTTTACAGTCAGAGACTAAAGAGACCAGAAAATATTCATGTCTGAGAAGCTGGAATCCGAGAATTCAAAAATTTTCTTCTTAAAAATGACTCAAAACAATGAATCCTTTATCAAAATAGTTGGCAACGAATTGATTATCCGCCTAATCGTTGCAGCTCTACTTTCAAGTGTCCCATTTTGGGTAATCCAGAGAAGTATTGCCTGGATTATCATTCCTTCAAAAGTCATTCCATCTGCCAGCAGACAAAACTGATGCTGAACAAAATACTGGAACAATTTCCGTAGGATTTCCAAGAAATTGGGGTACTGTATCATTTTTCATAATTTTCCCAGGAAAAAAACTAATTAAAATCAACTTTTTAAATTATGATCAATCTAAGGCCCCATTTACATGACAACAGTTCTGATGAAAATGGAAAACTCATTGTTTTGCATTTTAAAAAAGTTCCATGTTTATACAATAACGCTGTGAGAACGATCCTCATACACACGAATCCGCAAAAAACACTGAAAATGCTGTAGTGTGCATGCCAGGCCAGTAGGTGGCGGTGTAACTTTGCAATGTAACACCACAGAGTAGCACCGCACGCCTGCGTACAAACGCTTTGGCGGCCACCATTGTTGTTGTTTCCCTGTTCGCACATGGCTGAAAACGTCATAGTCACGCGTGAAGTGGGGCCGTGTCGTCATCATTTTAACAAGAATTTCGTATTGCCAGTTTCCACGGCGACGAGGAGGGTGGCGTTATCTAAAAAATCCACTCTGGAACCCGGTTTCAAAAGTTTGCGTTTTCAAGCACCTAAAACGCCGTTGTCATGTAAATGAAAGGCCAAACTGCAACAAAAGTTTACTGTTTTTTGTGAAAATCGTTGGCATGTAAATGGCCCCTAAATTCTTGTTTTTCACTTATTCCTCCATCATTAAAAAAAAAAAACAGCTGTGTATTGGACCGGCTTTGCAACCCAAAGCCTGGGAGTCTTTCCACGCAGCAGGCTCAATAAAATCTTGTCACCAAGTCATGGAGCTTTTCGGCACTTCAGGGCACCGGCTGGACCACACTCAGCTCAGATGAACTGTGTTTTTCCCTGCTGGGTTGCCTTGATGTTTCAACGGCCACAGTACTCTTATTTTCTTGTTAGTTTGGAGTCCTGACATATTTAAGAAAGTTTTAAAAGTTTAGTTTTCAGAAATCATTACTTAAAAATTTGTTGAAAGTGTGTGCCCTCTGACCCAACAGAGGCTGGGCCTTTGTGGACCCATTTTGGATGGCTAGTTTTAACACAGACGGCAGAAGACGAGAAGAACAGCTCATCACAGGTCCCAGCCTGGAGTCGAGGAAACCATGCAAAGGTAACCAGAGAGGTCTAAAAGACTTAAATTCAAAGGTCATCATCGTCACTGCTGTCCCAGGAGGCGTAGCCTATGCATCTCTGTGGGAGGAGCTTCTGCGTCTGTCAGGACTCCTCTCCGCCTTCCTGGTTGATCACATGCCGGTATCCGTGGCTGCTGTTTGGTTCTTTCTGCCTGCAGATGAGGCTCAGGAGGATGACGATGAAGAAGAAGAGGAGACAGCCGGACACCGCTAGGCCGATGATCACGTCTGGAGAGAGGAAAAAGAGAGACAAAAGGTGAGAGCAGATAGACAAGGAGATGACGAGGCAGTGGAGGGAGTGATGGTCAATTACGAAAAAAAAAAAGAAGAAGAAAGAAGAAATGGTAAGGATAAGAAAATTTTCCTTGCACCAACTTGCAAATGCTGATTTATTAAATTCAGATATTTTAGTGTCTTGCCTGGGCTTTCCAAACACTAATATGCATTATAGGGGCAGGGCTAAGCAAAGCCTCCCTGTATAAAAGGTTCAAATATCAATCAACTGACTGACCAATCAATCTACGATCGATCTATCCTAAAAAGTATGTTTTCATACAGCCACACTGCACTGTGTGTATGTGTTTGCAGCTCACTTTTGTTTTCCCGCTTTGAAGACACTTGACACTCTTTGTCCCGGTCCTCTGCTATGGACAGCTTGGTGAGTCTCACAAAGTCCTCCAGGGGGCAGGGGAAGGTGCAGTTGGGCAGCAGCAGCGGGTACGGCTGCACCGTGCTGTCGTTCCGGTAAAACATCGACACTGAAACCGAGCTGGACAGGCAGGAACAGAGATGGAGGCAGAGCAAATGACAAAAACACACATCACAGAGAAAGAGGTGCAAATGAAACAGAGCCGACCCTCAACATTTTATTTGCACATTTACTCATTTCACTGCATAATAATGGTTTTTATGAATCAGCCAGTCTTAAAGACATGGCTTTTAATGTCCCATAAAGATCTACATTCTGTTTATGACACTTTCCCACTCTGACATGGATAAAATTGAAATATTATCATCTAGAGGCAGATTTGATCCACAAAGTGGCTTGATTTTCATGCTTCTCTTGATTCATTCCATCTTATTTTCTGTGTTGAACATTACATTAAAGAAAATGTGTTTACCCGTTGTCTCTGTATAGCTCAAAAATATGGCAGGAGGCGTATGGCGGCTGTC
>OMLB01012413.1:2578-15949 GCA_900302555.1 Myripristis jacobus | reverse complement strand
CAAAAGTCAAGACAAGTTCCTCCCCTCCTCCTCCTCCCCCCACCACTCCATCCGGCCCTCCCTTTCTCTCCCCAGACGACTGCGATTCTGGTCTTCCACTGACATCACAGCTGACTTCATCGCTAGCCAGCCGCTGACCACCAACGGAGTGTTCTAATGTCATCTTCCTTCTCATCATCATTACATTAATCATACATATCTTCTTGATCATCGTCATCATTGTTGCACCTCACCTCCGTCTCTTCAGACACACTCATTGTGACACATCACATATGCGCACAAATATATCATACATGCACATAAAACACACATCCTACAGACATCATGACAAATCACACCTGCCCATACATGGCGCATGTTATGGCCATTTTTACCAGTAAGTTGTGCCTTTAAAAATGGAGGAGTGTTTATATGGATGTGTGTGGGATACACACATGTTGTGCTTACAAGTTGGCCAAGCTTGCCTCAATCTGCATCCATGTCATTGAGGTGTCTGTGTGTGGGTATAAATAATATGAGAGAGAGAGAGAGTGAGAGTTTGGCTCTGTGATGATCTTTTTGCTTTGCTGCAGTTTTCACTTCTCCCCCCTCTGTCAACATCAGTCAGTCACCACAGCTACAACAATACTGCTCAAGTGTCTTTTATCCGCCTCTGTCAATGTGTCTGTTCATTTTCCCGCTTGTCTGCCATGTGCATCGGCCCATCCATGAGTTGTGCTGTCAGAATCAGCATAACTTCATTAGGACAAGTAGGACAAGTTAGGACATTGGGACATGTGTGTTTTTAAGTTCCAAGAGTAGGGTTTAACCAGTGTGGGTGTTTAAAGACGGATACTAACGACTTTGGATTGAATCTGCCGACAGCTGATATTTTATGTAGATATTCAGTATCTTTTAACCTGCACGAGTTAAGATTTAACGGAAAAGTCAGCCAATAAGTGTGGGTGCAATGGAGAAAAGCATCCCATCATTCCTGATTTAGACACTGCAGATTAACCTTGTTCGCCTTGTTCAAAATGTTTATTGATGTGGTGACAATGGTGGCAAATTCTCTCTCCATTTGGGAAGTGATGTATTGAAACTTAAACCTTGTGTAGATAACTTTTTTCTTTAACTATTTCGAAAAGTTAAAAGTTAAAGTTTTATGTTCAGAAGGTCAGAGCCAAAGAGAATGGACTGTGAAAAAAAATCCAGTCTTCCAGGTTGCTCCTGGGGCTGTCAGCTCATTTGTTAAAATCCATTTAGTGCAAATCAAATCAAGTCATCTCAAGGAGGTGTTGCTGCCTCAATGCCAATCACGTCTTGTGCACACACATGCGCACTACTGCTGTGCACTCACTTCTCCTCCCCAAACAAACTGTGCTTTGCATTGCTCTGGTACTTAGCTTAGCATACCGTAAGTACAGAATGACAGAGAAGGGCCAGCTTGCCAGTTTCTACACCAACACTGCATCGGCATCAGAGCCACACACAAGCACATGTGTGTGGCTATTAGAGTTCAAATTTTCGACAAATTCTGTCCATTCTACAAAGTTACCTACACAAGCTTTAAGAGCTTATATGTATTTGTGTATGTGTGTTTGTGTACATACACACACACACCCATCCAAAAAACTTGGGTAAAACATCATCAAGTTTGATGTATGTACACTGTATGATGATCACACCGACTGAATCTTATCGACTACAATGCAAGACATTATACAAGAAAACATCACCAGCATATGCTGTATAGTAAGCAATGAAGCTAAGCAAGGATTTAGCCCTTACTATAGTGGTATTAATGTGTTTGGAGAAAAATCTAAAGAAGGAAGAATCGGAGAATGGAGAATGTGGACTCGGCCGTTCTTTGTTGGAATCCCAAACATTTTGTTTTGTTAAAATAGCGGCTGCACTGCACTAGGGGTTGAAACTTTTAGTCATGTTGCATATGTCGCACTAGCAGTCTACATCACTGACTGTGTGTGGCCAGAGGTGCAGCATAACTGAAAGTTTCAACCCTAGAGGGCAGTGCAGAATACATGTAATACTGGTGTTGAGTCACTCTTTGTAGACATCACCTCACAGGATTTCTGGATATTGTAATATTCAAAATTGTAACAGTTTCTTATTGCTGCATTTTGGAGCCAGCAATGTGTGAAACTGCCTAGTGCAGCTTTAAGTTTATTAATTTTCATGCCAAAAAAATCCAGTATTAACTCCTAGTTTCTTTGCCTCTGGAGAGGTACTGAGACCATCAGTATCTCCATGGAAACCCAGCCTAATGAATTGTGTGTTAGCAGCCGCTGAAAGCAGGGGGAGACAGCATTTAGATACTGTTGAGTGAAATCCTCCCCCACACTAAAATGATTATCTGGTCACACAGATAGTATAGATACAGTTAAATGAAATCATCAGAAACATATTTAGTGAGAGGAAAATGTATCATTAGAGCCAGGTGCGGTTAAGGTCAGGTATGGTATTGACCAGTTGTTCAGTAAATATCTAATTAGTCAAACTGCATCATATCCAACACATCATAGGTGAACAACATAGTGTGGACCACAGCTGTCTTTAGGTAAAGGCCTAGTCCACCTGATAACTGCTCTGCTGTCCCTCTCCGTCTGTCTGAATAAATAAGAGTTCCTGATATCCTGCTTGGCTATCCCAGGTGTTTCTGACTGACCACACTCAAACACACACCCATGTCCCAATGTTTTAACCCCGCATTCCCACAGCACTGTGCATCCTGTTATCTGTCTAGCATTGGTCCAAAATCATGCCTGACCACATTCTGACTGGTCCACAGGTTTGACTGACAGGGGGCGGGGCCTTTATCACAGCAACACTCCAGGAGGCAGCAGTGAAAGCATCAATGGAGATGAGGGACATGGGCAAGGTAATGAATTATTAATTTGTGATGCCCTAAGATGAAACTGGTGCCTCATGAACATATTGGGCAAATTCATTAAACTGTCAAATTAAGTGTAAACGTGGTGTGTTAAGTGTTTTAACATTAGTTATTGATACATTGACACAAGTAGAACTGGTACAAAGAAATAAGGCCATCATCAGGAAAACTGGGAATCTCTAGCAGCCTGTATACTGTGCGCTACTAGGAAGGGAGAAGAAGTGTAGCAGCATCCTCTTTGTAGCAGCAATAAGGCTTATGTAATGTTAATTTTGAGAAAAACAAAATGCTACTAGCCACACCTTTAATTAACTATTACAAATTTAGATTGAAAGAACAAGAACATAAGAGGTTTTTGTCATGATTTTAAATGTTTCAGGGTAGCTGACAATGAAATGTGTATTATAAAAGATGTAGAATGCTCTGATCTATAATGGTGATGTAATAATGTTTCTGTTGCTATAATTCTGATCAGCCTGTTGTCTGCTCCCAGGTCAGACCCCCAAGGCTCTCAGCTCTACTCCGAGCCAGCAGGCCTCATCACTGGACCTGGCCAACAGTTCAGGCTCCAGACTGGGACAAGGCACCAGCCGCAGGCCAAGAGGTACAACTGCACATTATACCAGGATTATCCTGAGCCCTTATTCAGATGAAATTAATATTCATGAAGGCGTGCATATATATGTCTCTACTGATGTACTTTCAGGCCTGGTATTTGATGAAGACTCATGCCTCAAAACCTCTGACTCCAAGTTTGGTCAGCAGGGTAACACAGTAGGTCGTCCAGGCTCTGTTGACCTAAGCCACATCACCTCCAGCTCTAATTCACCCGTCAACTGCAGAGGTACATCGACTTGTTTAAGTCCTCTTAAAGTAACAAGCTGTAACATTCTCACATATATGTCAGATATGCCACCCTATATCACTGAATCCTCTAACACAATTGTGATTCAGCCTATAGTTGAAGTTCACAAAAGCTTTTCCATTTTCTGTACTAAATATTTGGTGTTTGGAAACAAAGAGGGGCTCGTGGATCTCTCCTTAAAACCAACACCATAATGTTTTGGACTTTATGGTTCTCCAAGACACAACATTACAACGGCACCACTGCGCTCGGAAATGCATTATTTCCAATGCCTTGTTCCACGCTACAGGGCTTTTCATAGCACCAAGCAAAGTGGGCACAGCCCATGAATACCTGTGTGGCCAACAGAAACGAGCAACACAAGTTTACACTTATGTCAAGATGAGGAGAGGAAAATTCTATCTTGGAAAGACATTTCCAACCAAGTAGGCATATTAGGTGTATTTTAACAGATACATTGTCATTGCTGGCAACAACAAAAAGACAAACATCTTCTACTAGACATTTTGAAAATTCTGCCCATTTTGCTTTGTCCTCCATGACTTCCCTGAACACCTTGTCAGATGTGTGCTGAACCCAGTGGCAAGCTCAGCTCAAGGACCTTTAGTTTGTTTCAGTTAAGTGGTATTTAGTTTCAATGAGTAATACTAATCAAGCTTACACATTCTCTCTTTCTGTCTCTATCTCTCCTGCTCTCCCAAGACTCATCAGATCATCAGGCTTGCTCAGCCAGCCTCTCCAGTGATGATATCATGACCCTCAGCCAATCGCAGCACTCTCTGTCACGCAGCTCTACCCTCCCGTACGACCACACTCCCCAGAGGGCCCAGCCACAGTGCGGGGGTGGGGTTAGGACCAAGACCCGCACAGATTCCCCTGGAAGTGAGATGGTAACGCTAGAAGAGTTTCTACAAGAGAGCAACATACAGTCACCTCCTATGGTAATGCATATGTACACATATAGACACATATATAATGAAACATTCTCACTTACAATAGTGAAAAATATACAGTGCATTCAGAAAGCATTCAGACCCCCCCATTTTTTTCACTTTTGTTATGTTGCAGTCTGATGCTACAATCGTTTAAATTCATTTTTTATCTCATTAATCTACACTAAGTACCCTATAATGATAAAGTGAAAACAGAATTTTAGAAATTTTTGCTAATTTATTAAAAATGAAAAACTGAAATATCACATTGACCCAAGTATTCAGACCCTTTGCAACACTTGAAATTTAGCTCGGGTGCCTCCTGTTTCTCTTGATTGTTGCTGAGATGTTTCTACACCTTGATTAGAGTCCATCAGTGGTAAATTAAATTGATTGGACATGATTTGGAAAGGCGCACATCTCTCTTCACAGCTGACAATGCATATCAGAGCAAAAACTAAGCCATGAGGTCAAAGGAACTGCCCGCAGAGCTCAGAGACAGGATTGTTGCAAGGCACAGATCTGGGGATGGCTACAAAAAAAATCGGCTGCACTGAAGGTTCCCAAGAGCACAGTGGCCTCCATAATTCTCAAATGGAAGAGGCACAACTAGGACTCTTTAAAGAGCTTGTCGCCCAGCCAAACTGAGCAATCGTGGGAGAAAGGCCTTAGTAAGAAAGGTTACCAAGAACACAGTGGTCACTCTTACCCCTTGTCCACCAAAACGGTTCCAGGGCTGGTTCGGAGCCAGTGCCTGACTTAGCACCAGTTTTTTATTTTTCCACCGCCCAAGCACAGGCCAAACTGGTTCCAAACTGGTTCCAGGCAAGCACCAACTTCGAGCAGGGGCTTAACGGGAGCCAGAGAAAGAACCGATGACGCGACCCACCACGTCATTGGTGGGCGGAGTTACAGACCCAACAGGAACAGCGAACGCTATAAACATAGACATATATGTCTATGGCTATAAACGTATAGTTAAGCAGTAAGCCCCGAGAAGCTGTGGGTTACACTGATTTTACAACGGCATGGAACGCGGCTCAGCCAATCACATTAAAGGATGGGAAGCACCTGTTTTATAACTAAACATAGTTGTCATTCGTTCCGGCCACGAATACGACGGGTAGCCAGAAATAATTGCGTTTTTCGCCTCTGGATTGCAATGTAGGCTTGTAAAGACACAAGCAGTATTTGCATCGCTAATATATCCAGATACTGCTACACCTGGGGCCAGAAACTGTATTGGGAAAGCAGCATTATATGCTTGACTGAGATGTGGCTCACGAACATCATCCCCGACTCACTGATCAGTTTCACTGGCTTCAGGACAGTATGGGCGGACACGTCATCACGTTTTCCGCTGACGTAATAACGTGCCTCTGACTTGGCTCCGGTTGGCTCTTGGCCGGTGGAAAAGCAAACGGGTTCTTTGTTGGAACCAGTTAAGCACCGGCTCTAGCACCAGCACCGAACTAGCACCAGGTTCTTTTTGGTGGAAAAGTAGCATCTGACTGAGCTCCAGAGATCCTGTGTGGAGATGGGACAAAGCTCCAGAAGGCCAACCATCATTGCAGCCCTCCACCAATCTGGGCTTAATGGCAGAGTGGCTAGACGGAAGCCTCTCCTCAGTGAAAAACACATGAAAGCCCACTTGGAGTTTGCAAAAAAGCACCTGTGCTACTATCAGACTGTGAGAAACAAGATTCTCTGGTCTGATGAAACCAAGATTGAACTGTTTGGCCTCAACTCCAAACGTTATGTCTGGAGGAAACCAGGCACCGCTCATCACCTGCCCAGTACCACCCCAACAGTGAAGCATGGTGGTGGCAGCATCATTTTTCAGCAGCAGGGACTGGGAGACAGCTCAGGGTTGAGGGAAAGCTGTATGGAGCAAAGTACAGAGATATCCTCAATGAAAACCTGTTCCACAGCACTCAGGACCTCAGACTGGGCTGAAGGTTCACCTTCCAACATGACAATGACCCTAAGCACTCAGCCAAGACAACACAGGAGTGTGAATGTCCTAGAGTGGCCCAGCCAGAGCCCTGACTTGAACCCTATCCACCATCTCTGGACAGACCTGAAAATGGCTGTCCACCGACCGTCCCCATCCGACCTGATCAAGCTTGAGAGGATTTGCAAAGAAAACTGGCAGAGAATCCCCCAGTCCAGGTGTGCAAAGCTTGTTGCATCATACCCAAAAAGACTCAAGGCTGTAATTGTTGCCAAAGGTGCTTCAACTAAGTACTGAGTAATGGGACTGAATACTTATGTCAATGTGATATTTTAGTTTTTTCTTTTAAATAAATTTACAAAAATTTCTGAAATTCTGTTTTCACTTTGTCATTATGTCACTTTATTTAGAAAAAATGAATTAAACAATTGTAGCAACAGGCTGCAACATAACAAAAGTGAAAAAGGGAAGGGGTTCTGAATACTTTCTGAATGCACTGTATAGCTTATCATCTCTACTGATAATACTATGAATTCATTATGTTCACAGCAAGACAGCTCAGTCCTTTAGACAGCGAGTCATGTATGAATAAAGTATGAGTAAACATTATGCCCTTGGGGTTCATTTACTGTTTGACTAAAATTTAAATGGGAAAAATGTCATGCTATGACCATGAATGTGCTATGATGTCTAATGCCCAGATGCACCGATTCCATCATCTCAGATATTTCTATCCTTCTGGAATTTTTGAAAAACAGTGTGAAGAGTTTCTTGAAATTGGTCCCACAAAGCAAAATATATTCGTACCCGATTATATTGTCTGCAAATGTAAAGTGACAGTGACTTTAGTTATGTCTCAAAACATTAGGACAAAGTGGAATAGGACAGTGTTCCCCAACCCAGTCCTCAAGGACCGCCTGTCCTGCAGGTTTTTGTTTCAGCTCTGCTCTTTCACACCTGATCCATTTAAGGGCTTCATGTTGTTTGGTTAAAGCAGATATACCTGAACAGGGCGTGCAGGAACATGCGTGGGCCTTAATTGGGTCAGGTGTGCAAGAGCAGAGCTGAAACCAAAACCCGCAGAACAGGTGGTCCTTGAGGACTGGATTGGGGAACACTGGAACAGGATATTTACAGCAGGAATCTGCCACTGAAAAATGTACTACAATAATTTGACTCTACCGATTTAGCATGGACCATAATCCATGCTGAACATTCCCAGCGCTTTGCTGAATTCAGGTCTTGATGAGTTCAGGCTCTTCTTTATATACTCAATAAAATAGCATAGTTACCACCTATGACATATGTATGTATACACATTTTGAGGCTTTCTCCTGGCTTTCAAAAGAATCCTGTGGTGGGTTTAATGTTGTAATAGATCTTGAAGACTCATACTACTGCCTTAAGCAACAAATCTATAACATGGAATATCATGAAATTTATACACACATTCTAGACAGGGGAGGTTCTTTGTGGAAGTGAGGAAATAACCAGGAATATAGCAGAATGTGCTCTCCAATATGTTTTGTTCATTCATGGCATTAACTGATGGTGGAAACCACACTGCAAAATAACTGTAACAAACTAGGAGGGAATACTGTTTTAAAGGCACTTTTTAGAGGCACTCCATCTTCGTTTAGGAAAGGCATGGAAAAGTGATGGAAGTTTACATCAGGGCCATGGTGGGAAACTGGACATTATGGCTTGTTAAACAAATTGTACAAAGAAAAATGACTAAATAAAGTGAATACTTTCCTTCATATAGAAAAAAAGCAGGTGGGGAGGTTTAGACAAGTTGATTTCAACAGAATCAATAAGTTTGATAAATGAGCTATTTCTCATCCTTACACTACTTTATTTTATTGGATTGAAACAGTTTCAGTACGATGCCTGACCTTTTAAAACAATAAACAGAAAAGAATCCGTCTTTGGAGAGATGTAGGCTACACTTGCAGATGAAATTGTTCTTCCAGTAATACTGGCTATAATAATGGAGTTACACTGGGTGAATAAAGGCTTGTCAGAGCCCAGTTCTCTCAGCATTGGCTGAAGCCACAGCTTGATCAAACTGGCCTAAATGAGGTCCTCTATTACCCTAAATTCTCGCTGATGTTGGCAGAGTGGACTGAATCCATCTAGGGAACCAATGTCAATGTTTGTAGCTAAAGATAAATACGCCTGAAGAGCAACACATCTCCTTTTAATGCTTTCTAATTATCCACATATATGTTTTTTTAAGGTCTCTACAGGAAGCAGAGAAGATTTAATGACTGACTATTTCACCAGAAGTTCTTCCCTATCTGCTCCCACTGGCCGAGACCAGGCCACGCCCACAAGCTATGTCACACCCACCATCCAACCAACCAACCAGAGGCCAGGTCAGAGTGTAAAGCCCTCTCCCCGCCAGCCTGTTGGTCAGTCACCAGCCTCTGGACAGCCGCTCACTCAGAGAAGCAGCCAGTCACTGAGCAGGACGTTCAGCCTGGCTTCAGCTGATTTGCTGCACTCCAACGGACCAGACAGTTACCGCGGGACTGAAGGGTCCCCTGGCCAATCAGATGTGGTGGTTCGGCGGCAAGGGGGGGGGGGCACTGGTAGAGAACGCCCTCTCTCTGCACGGTTGGCTGGTCCAGCCAACCAACATGGAGATGTGAGCTACTTAAACACACCCATTCACCATTCGTCCTCCCTCAACCTGCAGACAGAGAGATACGGAGAGAGAGAAAGAGAAAAAGGAAGGACTTCTGCATCTCGAAACAGCCCCTCCTCTTCCTCCTCCTATCATTACCGTGGAGAGGTCGCCATGGTAACCCCAGTCAAGGCAGTGCCAGCACTGCGGTTGGATGAAATGCCGGAGCAGGGGGAGGGGTTAAGGGAGGCGCGGTCAAATGACTCTTCCCACTTAAAGAAAGAAAGTGAGCGAGGAGGCGATAGAGGCAGATGTGGTTCTGTAGATCGCCCTAAAAGCTCACCAGCTTCCCCCGACCCCAACAATGACCCCCAGACTGTCTGGTATGAATACGGCTGTGTCTAAATACTGTAACTAATGGAAGTCTATGGGTGTGTCTGTGTCTAAAGTTGGGGACCAAATCTTTAAGTATGCATGCCACTGTTCTGAGTACTGGAAGTATAAGGGCTGGGAGAAGTTCAAACCTTCAAAAAAGTAATCAGTCTGTGGCCTGGGCTGTTTGTGTTGTAGATAAATACTATAACTGCTGGAACTCTGAAGTTATGTTTTGTCTAAATTCAGGCTCAACTACTGGAACTCTGGGGGCTGGGCTCTCACAAAATCCTGGAAAGCAAAGCCACATCTAAAAACATCTCAGTGTAAAGGAGTGGTAAATTCACCTTGTTATTTCCAGCAACAAAATACTGTAGCTGAACAACCAAACTTGAATTGTATCTGCCACCTGCCAATATGGATCATTAGATCTTCTATCAGGTTCATTGCTGCCAGCAACTTCAATCACACAGAGGACTCTGCTAACACTTCTAGCACGCACATTTCAGACCTGTGTTGCTGGAGCTGTGACGCCATGTCGACTCCAGGAATCCCAAGGATTGTCTCCACTCACCCTATTTTGCATCCCACGCTGAATCTTAGGAGTCTTTTCTTTTTCATGGGATATAAAATGGTTTCAGAATAACTGTTACATCACATGGAAGAGAAGGGTTTTGATTAGAAGGCCATCAACAATGTAAAAAGCCAACAAATGCCACAGAACTGGCCTAGCGACTCAGTGATCTGTATGGCGTTTATTTCTGACCCCAAAACTGTTGGATGTTTGAACCTTTTGCACCCTTTTGAATCCCTTGTTTGTTTTTAACGTTATTGCTTATAAGGGTGTTCACTGGCAGCCAGCAAGGAGATATCTGAAAGTGAAGAACCAACAAGCAACACCCTGAGGCCCTTGGCTGAAAGATCTCCCACAGAGGACAACAAGTAGAAAAACAATACTTAATGCATAGTTGTGGATCTGGACCAGAACACTGAAGATGGATTTGGTTTAACAACTGGAACACAGTGATTTTGACGGCCGACCGACACACTCAACTGGACTCCACCAATTCGCAAGACTGTAACTTAGAAATTAGACCCCACCCGGCTCCATCAGCGCTGAGGTTGTTGTTGTGTTTGAGTGCCATAACGAGGTGAGAGGGTGGAGTCCTTTAGGGTTTGTGAAGTGAATGACACCAGAGGCACCAGGGCGGCTGAATGTAACAGATTTTTCACAAACCCCCACCTCCTCCTCCATGTTTCTTCACTCCTTCTCTCCTATGCTATCAGGATCAAACACTGGAAAAGACAAGATGAGGGAGGGAAGATATAGAAATTCAGAGATAAACCGATCAAGTGAAGGCACATAAATGGACAGAGAGGGACGCTGGGATTGAGACAATTGTAGAAAGAATGAGGGAGGGATGAAAGATTGAAGAAAACAGACAGATGGAAGGACAGATTTAGAGATGATGGAGTGATGGTAGAGTGGATAGATAAACAGGACAGAGATGGAAGAGCTCCTCCCAGTTAAATTACAGTCTTTCTCCCTCCATCTTTAGATTCTATCCCAGCATGCAACACTCGGACACTTTACTGGAAATGTTGCCTGGCCCTAGCCAACACTAGTCTCACACAGAGTGTGTGTGTGTGTGTGTGTGTGTCTCTCTCTCTCTCTCTCTCTATATATATATGTATGTGTGTGTGTGTGTATGTGTGTACACACATACACACACAAGTGTTGTCCTGGGGGGTTGGTTGTGGCCAGGCAAACCATTGAGTTGGACTAAATTCTCACACACCACAGTGCTGGGTAAGCCACTTTGTTTTGATAGGAGTATAATGCTGCACGCTAAGTTAGCCAGACAGCGTTGGATTGTTATAGGCACTGTGCGCAACACTTATACAGAGAGAGGGAGAGAGAGAGAGATTCAGGCTAAAATCAGATATGTTGTGATCTGAGTAGCTGTAGCTTTCATGTAATGAATTTGCCTTGGCAATAGATACCTCTGTGTTAGTATTCTATGATAAAAATACACCTTATTTGGGGTTTATTGTTCAGATGGCTGACTTGCCCATTAAGAGATGAGAACACAAACACATTTATGAATGTCTTCCAGTTAGATTATTTGCTGTGTTGCTCCATGCTGAACTAAAGCCCACACAGCCCTGCTGAAATATATTACTGTGGAAAATTTTGCACCTAAAACTCAATTTTATTACAGTTAGTGGCTTTTAGGAACTCTCAAATCTTGGTGGATGATGAAGATATAACTCAAGAACAATAGTAAATAAGAAAACCCACATTTTTAGCAGGGTTTACCATCCCTTTAACATCAGCATTCACAATGAGTCATATGTTCAGCTGGTTAGCAAGGGGCTAGATTAGCTGAGCCAGATGTCTGTAATTATTTGTTATTGCCATTTTACCTGGGAAACCAATGATTTAGTTCCAGGGGCCTATTTGAAATTTCTAGAAGGGGTCCAGCTACACCTGTTTCAAAGCTGAGACTCATCCTGACTTTCCAGTAGATTGTCATTGGTGGAGATAATCATACACCACTCCAGGAAGAATTTTGAAAAGAACATGAATGCAGTGGAGGAGGGCTTTAAGATTATTTATCATTTAGCTTCAACATCTGTTATCAATTCTCATTTTCTCATTGTGGGGGTAATGCTAGCTTCCGGTTACCCCCAACACAGTGTATGCTTAAGTGTTAGCATGGAGCATTGGAGCCAATGGTCTACCAGGAACACATGGATGATTTTGGTGTCTCATCCTTAGTTCTCATCCTTAACAAGGAACCTGACTGACAGGACAACCTAGCAGAATTTGGAGAATTCCTTTAACCCTGTCTTAACTGAGAGAGAAGAGGAAAATGAAGAGGAAATGGAGGGACTCATTACTTAAAGAGGAGGGAGTTCAAGTAATGCTTGAATACTGATGATGTTAATGATGTAGGTGAATCTCATGATGACAATGACTAACTGACATTTTGTCTGTACTGCTGTGTGTGAATAGAAACCTGTCCTTGCATCAAATTGTTTAGAACTGACTGACAGCTAAAGCTCACACATTCCTGAAGGCACTAGACTGATGAGGAGGAGGAAGGCGTTAACACTGGACTGATAATGAAGACTTGGCTGTCACAAAAAGACAATACCAGCTCTGAAATCTTTTCACATTGAACAAAATGAAATTTCAGTATGCAATGAGCTAAATTATTTTCAGTGTAACATTTTGTACATGTCATTAGATTTTCTAAACAGTATTTCCTTAGAAGTGCCCACAATATTGTAGGAAGCACAGGGTGCTTTTTGTAATATCTTTACATTATGAAGCTTTTTAAATCTTTACCTGAAAAATAAATGTTGATTTCAAAACAACTCAAACTGGTAAAAAACTGTGGAGATTTTTGATAGTTTAGCTGTGAGATTACATCGACTGATGAACTGACATGATGTCAAACACACCACACTAGGTTCTTATTGTCAGTTTACCTTTGGGTTTTGTACATGTCAACTTTCTTTTAACTTTGCACTTAGCTCAGGATTTGCTGTCATTAAGAAACCTTTTTTTAAGATTATTTTCAAGGCATATCTGCCTTATTGGAAGCAAGAGAGAGGGAGGAGGGGCAGACAGTCCTCTAGGACCTTTTAAACCCTACTCTGTATGTGTATGTGTGTGTGTGTGTGTGTGTGTGTGTGTGTGCTTATTAAATGGGAAAAAAT
>OMLB01012407.1:50988-77118 GCA_900302555.1 Myripristis jacobus | reverse complement strand
CATATGCAAGCATATGTGTGTATTCAACTGGAGGTGGATTTTGTGTGTGCACATGCGCACTGAGTGGGTGAGTGGTGGCCTTTGTCTAGGAATGCTTGCCTCTAGCCCATGCGCTTGCGCGCTCCACCGGACAGCAGAGGCACATAAAGCCTGGTAAATTGCACCAGGGCAATAAAATGGCAATAAAATGACAACAACAGTGCATTAATCCATCACCAGGGAGCGCTGGAGGTACTGTAAAGAGCTCTGGCTGGAGTCTAGAATGATTTCTAGGGTTTATCAGCTCAGTGGCTGCAGCGCCCATTCAGTATGCCAGGGGGCAGCGAGGAGCTGGGAGGTGCTCAGCACACCTCACTGGATTAACATCAGACAGCTAGGAAACAGTGATCAAGAGATCCTGGATTTTTTACTTTAATAGTCTAGCTTCTTTTACTTGGAAGAGTTCATGAATTGAATAGTGGAGCTAAGCTTTGTAGAGCCAGGGATCAATGGAAAACCCCAGCTCTCTGCCTTTTTTAGCATAGCCTTATTTGGAGTATTTTCCATGACATGTTCTCACAAGGAGGCAGAGCTTCAGTGCTGCAACGGCACTGCCCCTCCAGCAACCTCCCCTCTGGCTCCCTGTGGCGTCTCCAGAAAGAGAGCTTTATTCAGGAGCACCTGGATTTATGTGAGGGAACCAGAAGCAGCAGGTGATGGAAACTGCTGGCCCAGTGGGCTGGCTGTGGCCAAGGGGTTCTGGCAGGGTAGTAAGTGGGCCCAGTGGGTCACACTGTCATTTCCTGTTTCTTTACCCCTTTGCTCTCTTTCCCTTTTTGCCCTCCTTCTATCCCAATCTGCCTTCATCTGCTGCCCCTGCCTTCCTGCCTGAATCACTTCCTCCAATAGGAAACAGATGAGCAGCTCAGAGTCTGAGGTGGCCCTGCGTTGCCCTTCCCATCGTCAAGGCAACACATCTGACATACATTTTCACATAGTTTGGACTGAAATATGCCATTAAAAGTTGTCATGTTCAAGTAACACACTGTTGCTAGCAACAACAATCGGAGATTATTTTTCTTGGTTAATAAAGCCCTATGCTTTTTTACTGACATATTTTTGGCGATTCCTTGTTGGCAGTCTTTCTATTCAGGTTGCAGCTTGGAGATTTCAGACTTCCACCGACAGTGTGACTTAAGTCTTGCTCTTGCATCACACACCGTGTTCCTCGATGCTGTCTTGATAACAAATTTCAGAGCCACATAAGGGATGAGCTACAGGAAAGACTCCACTCTGTGGCGTAAACATTTAGATCTCCACTTCCCAGATGTATCTACTAGCTGGTTTGCCGTCAGCTATTCCGCAGCCACAGCATTCTAAACCAAACCAGGTGTGTACATGCCACAGAGGAGAGGTCAAAAGTGGAAACACATGATGCACTCTTTCTTCTCCTCTTCCTGCTCTTCTTCCTCTCATAACTGCTGGCTGGTAAAAAAGCCCAGTGCTAAAACGGACCATTAAACCTTCCAATATTGCTTATGTAATGTGTATTTCAGTTCATGGCAAACAGATTTCAAACTAGGGCACCACGGCAATGGAAATTGGAAGGGGAAATGAAAGACAGACAGAGAGAACGAGACAGAGAAGGAGAGAGAGAGAGGGAGAGAGAGAGAGAGAGAGAGAGAGAGAGAAATGTAGAATAGATCAGGTAGAATAGGTCATAGAAAGGCAGAAGGAGGAGAGCAGTGGATAGAAGTAGGAGGTGTCTTTGTTGTGGAACGACATCTGTTTGGTCTGCTCTGCTTCCCTTCTTGATTCTCTCACGTTTCCTGGATGGCTGCCACGCCGCTTCGCCTGGGTTTATTTCTGGCCAGCCGTTGAAATGAGGGACTCAATGTTTAGACATGAGCTGTTTGGATAAATTGGCTCCTATGTGTTGGAGATCCAGCAAGCAAAGCCCTGTATCACCCCGGCACACTCAGAAGTATGACACCTAAGACACATAATATTTCACCAATACGCTACCATGAATCAGTATGCAGACCATCTTCCTCTATTTCACTAAGTTTTATTACAAATGTGTTTACTGCTAATCAGTGTAATGGACTAGACTGTGAGTACTTGAATGTGTGTTTAACGTATATATCCTGTGGGTCTCGAGAGATGACAGGCCCCTTATAAGGACGGTGGTTATAATATTGAACTATAAAACCTATTCAGGAACCTGTCATGAGACCCTCTACTCAGTGTGGTATAACATCTATTCCTTCTTTTATGTGTCAGATTTGTTATGCAATGTGGCTTTATAAAGTATTTATCAAGGCTTTATAAGCCACTAAAAGTGTAATCAGCCCACGGACTACTTTCAGTAAAAGACCTTCCTGTGTTGTTGAAAGCCCTCTATTCAAAGTCAAGGCCTTTGTGGGCAAGTCTTGCAGCATTTTAAGTTGTGCCAGAACTATTCCTTGTGGATCAATTAATATGAGCTTCCAACATCTCCTGCTGAAATAAATACCACATAGAAAATCCAGGGGATTTCATGGCCTCTCTGAACTCTAATCCTCAATGGAAATGGCAAGAGAGTGAAACTTTACGTTCATTTGACATTGTACAATTGAAACGTAGGATGTGTAAAGTTCTACATTAGACAGATGTGTTTTTTTCCTCTTCTCTGCCAAAATGAGGCTGTCACAGCTGGACTCCTCTCATTTGGTTATAAGCCTCGCATATTGAACCTCAAGCGTATAATACTTCACATTCATAGACAGTGTAACATTAGATAGTTTATGGTGCTGTATTATGCCAGGGCTGGCTGTGGCTGGGGGCCTGAGGCAGGAGAATGTCGTGGTCAGTGGTGGGTCATAGGCTGTCAGGGCTCAGGGCCGGCTGAAAGGCAGCCTCAGTGCGTGTCTGCCCTGAATGTTAATGGATTAGCGCTTGCCACACATGCAGCTACACTGGGAAATTCAAGATGACTTTTAACGTAAAAGGGCGCCAATAAGTCGCCATCATAAATTCAGGGACACATGCTGTCTGTAGCAGCCTGACAGTCAGGCGTGTTTCCTCCGGGAGGCCAGGGCTGAGGGACTGTGTGATGGAGAATGGGGGAGCAGGTGGGCTCTGCGTTGGTTGACCTTGCCTCTCAAGCCCCACTAGATACGATCAGAGTATGCTGGCAGCTGTGGCCTCACTCAGCAACACCCGGGGTATCACATGCAGCAGGTATACCCGCGGCCAGTTTTCCAGCTCCGTGTACTGTTAATGCGGAGCTGTTCATCTCACTGTATTGCATGCTAACCTCACCGTTCAACATGCCGGAGTGCGTACGCAGTGCTTTAAACTCAGACCCTGCTGAGTTTGCCTTTTTTCACCACAACAGAAGCCCATTCTGTTACACCAGTTTCCTCTAAATTGCTGTAAGCGGTTAACTTGGGCTTGTCTAATGTGAATTTCCACATGGCAAAGGGAACTGCAGTTGTGACGCTCAGACACTAAGCAGCGACAGCCTCAATCACCATGTGTAATTTAGCAGCAGGGGGACAACGAGCTAATCTTGCAAGACAGCATAGTCCCAATTTAAAATCAATCAAGGCGCGTTTGGTATTTTAAGCCCTCCACTTGAGCTGTGCTGTAAATAAGAACCAGGTTGGGAGGGGATAAAAAAGCATTGTTCTGTCTGCCTGTGTGGAGGGTCGTTTTAAATGCACTGATGGATTCATGGCACACTTTGCTTCAAAATTTCACACACATTTTGACATTAATACATCCCATTTTTCCTAATCTTTTTGTTGCTGAACTGAAAGTAATTAGGTATAATTATGTCAGTGGATGATTTCTTGCCATTTATTGAAGGCCCGACTCACAAGCAATAATGAGCAGCAGCAAGGTTTTAAAAACTTAAAAGAAAAACAACTGCAACATGCAGGAATAGAAAAGTTGCAGTATTGGAATTTGTAATCCAATTATCTTATTTTCATGATTAAAACACTGTGCATGTGGTTGCCTATGATTTTCTGTCTCCAATCTTGAAGGACTTACTTAATGCTTTCAATCTTTTTTCACTCTCTCTCTTTTCTGCAAATTAATTTATGGTCTAATTACAGGACAAGCCTCCAGATATGAAGGAGCACAAATCACTGGTCCTTACCAGATGGCAGAAAAACGGCACAGGATAATTGAAAATGTAGAAGTGGATCAATATTTAGAAGCCCAAGGTTACACGAAGTATGACACTACTATTAACATGGAAATATGATGCATTACATCCACAGGCAAATTGGCTTCTATTATTTGATGGTGAATGGATGTGGACTGAAACGCTGCTTGTGCTGGCTACTCAGTCACAAAAGATACCATGCTAGCTTTAGATTTATCACAGGTTAGCTATCACCATATATCCCCACACTCATCACACAGACGCAAATGTCTATGCACATGCTTACATACATGTGCACACAAACACAAACATGACAAACACGAGAATGCACACACACAAACTGAAGCCAATGTTGTGTTTAGCAGGTCTGGAGGTCCCCTCTCCTGGCATACCCCGAGTTCTCTGAGCCTCCCCATGTTACAGACTACCTCTGGCGCACCCCACCCCTCTCCAGCATTTACCTCTGGCCTGTTAAAAATGATATCAGCTCATGGAGGGCAAGCATTAGCATTTGCATTTTATTGGAAGCATGGAGATTTAGAGCAGAGGATATATCAGCTCTGAGCAGACAGAATTAGTTAACAATGCATTACCTGCCTTTTATGGCAGCTATAACTCTTTCCCTGGTGGGGAGAGCAGATGAAGGGAGGAGCGGGGGGACTGAAGGGGAAGCGTAGAGCCAGCAGAGGGTTGGTGGCGAGGGATGTGGTGCGGTGGAGGGGCACATTTAGAGTGGAGAAGCTTTGTCTCTGATGCTTTACTGCACATTAAGTGTGATAGCCACCCAAATTAGAGCGTCACATCACAATCACCTTCACACAGCACAGTGCACTGCGCTGGCAGATGATGCGCCAGTCATGACTGCGGATCCTTCATATCTGGTTGCAACGGGGAAAATGGAGACACAGCTGTTGTACAGCAACGCCTCCCTGAATGCAGCAGCAGAAACAACATTGGTCTGTGTAATATTCACCGTGTACGAAAGTTAGAAAGATAGCTTTTCATTGCTCCCGCAGGACAGTTCCACAACACAGCAAATCTTTAGTTTTATCGTTAAGATACAATGCATTTATGAGAGTGTGTGTGTGTGTGCTGTTAGTGCACATTGTTTGTTGCGTGGTAGTGTTCTTGAACAAGCTATGCTACACTGATTAGGCCCACTGCAGCAGCCCCTTCCCATGACTCCTTGCGCCAGCTGCACAGTAGCTCCCCCGACACTCATGTGGTGTAATGTGCTGCAAGACGACCCACCTCTGCCACCGGCAATGCCCTCTGGAACTCATTTGCACCAGCAGTTACTTGTACTGCATGGACTATGCTTAAGGAGTGGTGAGACTCGTGCACAAAGAAAGAAAGAAAGAAAGAAAGAAAGAAAAACTTTTATGCACGCCTTAATGTCTATAGTATATTTATTAAAGCTGTGCAAATAACTTGATACAACTGATAATCACAGTATCATTTTTCCCAATACTTGATGTGTATCGTTTATACACTTCATTTTCCTAAGATGATATGACATTACATTTTAAATGCATTGTGCTAATTTTGTTTTAATAATTTGGAAGGAAAACTATTAATTGTTTTGAGTCTGTTTGCCACCTGGTTTATTAAAAATACGTTTTAGGTTACAGAAAAACAAAATATAGCAGTGTAAACATAAATCAAATACTGGTTAAGTGCAATGTCAACAGTGTATACTTGAGTGCTGAAAAGAGAGTAGTCCAACGGCAAAACAAGGCTCAGACAGCCGCCGGCTCACTCTGCCAAGCACATACACTCACTCACTTGCAGAACTTGGGCTAAACCCTTATTTGCAGCAGTCTGTATTTCGTTTTTGTTTTTTTTTTTGTCTGTTTGCATGTTGAGTGTGTACTGGAACTGCCACTACATCAGTATTTGCCACACACATCACAGACAGAGCTCCCCCGAGTGCCACTGCGGCTTTCCCAACCAACACTGCTGGCCCAGGTTTGTCAGCAGACAGCTCCAGGCTCCATAAAACAGCCTGCTGCTCGCTCCCTTTGCTGGGCTTAATGGTCCCAGGGGCTGGAAATTTACTAGTGACCTTTGCATTCCATTTGGAGTGTAACAGCCTTTTTTGCTAGGAAAATTCCACCACCCTAGACGTAGCTGTGCAGCACTTTGTGTTTGTGTGTGTGTGTGTGTGTGTGGAGAGAGAAAGACCGAGTGTATGCATGGCAGAGAAACAGAAAGATGGTGAAACAGAGATGATGATAAGACAAGAATAGGTGCACAGCATGAAGTTAGACTCAACTTATACTGCAGTTTATTACATTTGTTCCCCCACCGAAAAGAAGCAGAAACATTGGCACCGATGCTCTGACATGTCCATCACGAGAAACATGGTGATGCCCCTCAAAGGAAATTAATATGGAAAAGAGTGAGAGAACCCTAATCTGAGAATATAGAAAAGAAATAAAGGAAATAAACAGAAAAGAAACACAAAAAAAGAAATAAACAGGGAAAGATAAGGTGTTGCATTCAGCTAGAAAATAATCAATGCACCTCCAAAGCATGCATAATAACTCACCCATTAAAGGCTCTACAGTGAAGACCCTTCTTTATGAGTTGTAGTGACTAACGTCAAGTGTTTGTCTTGTAAATGGGTTGTATAAAAATGGAGTTATGACTTTTGCATAGGTGCTGTGTCAAACAGCTCCATCTGCTGGGTAATGGCAGCTACTGCTAAAAAAAATCTAAAAACCTTCAAGGAAAATGGGGAAAGCTTAAAACAGCTCTCAGCACATCAGAGGCCACATTAAATGTCACTGGTCTCATGATGCTTGTAACTTACAGGCTTTTACTGTTCCCATAGGAAAAACAGTTAGTTTTCCCTGTCTGATATAAGGAAATATGCTTATGTTATAAATTATGTTTATTGATTATTCCAGTTTCAACCAGAACTATTCTCACAAATTAGTCATTTTGATAGTTGCGTAAGCCGCATAACTTTCCAAGTTCAAACAGTTTATTTCATGTACACTGGATGAAGCAGCCAGGTGACACTCATTTAAACACTGAAATTGTTTATTAAAGGTTGTTACTGTACACACATTTTGAGCAAAATATTTAAATTCACGCAAGGAATGAGAAAGATTGACTTTGACTTTTTTTTTTTTTTAATTCTGTTCACAGATGAAAGCACCGGCATAAAATGAGGGATGAAGCTCTAGGGTGAACTGAGTAAAACAAAAATATTTTCTCTAGAAAGGAAATTACACAAAATGTACAACCTTTGACCTCAAGAGACGTGATAACTATTTACAGTGTTTGAGTCACTACACTGCCTCGATAGCTACGCTAACTTGTGGCCCAGTCCCTGTTTGAAGTGAACTGCATGAAAGGGGAGAATACGTCACAGCTTTCATGCACATTGACAAATAAAACAAAAAACACACTCATATCAGGCCTTACTCTACTCTTAAAATTGGTCCTAAGTGTTAAGGTTGGAGCACAACAGAGGAAACTAAAACACCGGATCCCATCATATATATCAAATATAAATGTCTGTCTGCTGCCAGATGGCAACACAGAATGAGAAAAATTTCATAGCAAATTTCCCCCACAATATTAAAAATCAGTTGTCACAATAAAGCCAAGACATAAAATGAGTGGACCAGATACTGATGGCAGCTCCTTTAAATGCCTCAACTTAACACTATAGTCAATTATGATAAATACTCCAATGGTTGCATGGATTTCACCTCTAAAAACTGTAAAAGCCTATTAATGTGTGCCTAACTAAAGAGATCAATAACACTGTCATAACTAAAGGGCCGTTGTTATATAGATCATTGGTCACATCAGGCTGGAGCGCTCAGAGAGGGGAAAAAAAAAGCAAAAGAAAACACTACAAAGTTGTACATATTTGAGCCACAAGGTGGCAGACTCAATTGACTGGTGATGAATGCTGGTTTTATTTGCCCCTGTAAATACAGTAACACTACGATTGTCTAACCTGTGAGCATTAAGGAGACTGGTCCGATGGTAATATTATTGCAGCTTTAAAAAAAATAATAATAATAAAATAAAAAAATAAAAAAAAGTACAAAACTAGAAACAAAACTTGCATGCACAACTGGGCAAAAGTTTGTTTATTAAGTCCTTTACTGGTCTGGCAATAGCTTGAAAAAATGAAAAAACAAAACAAACAAACAAACAAAAAAAACAAAAACAAAAACAAAATAATTAAAAAAAACTACAGAATCTTTAACATGTTAAAATTTGGGCAAAATAATGGCTTGAAAAGAGCCACACAAGCACAAAGTGGAAAATGAGGGGATAAAAACAAGACTAATTTTTAAGTGAACAAGAAAAGCCTTTCTACACATCAAGAAATAATTGGCAAGAGTCCTTTGCAAATAGTTATATCCAAGAAGACAGGACAAACTGACAAGTACAAAACTGTGAGGGATAAAAATTCTTTAAAAAAAGGAAATGATTACGCAGTCGGGAAACCGTTCGACATACTGATCAGTGATTGAGGCCTGTACCTCCCCCCCAAAGATGCACCCTGTCTTTGTTTTATAGTAGGTACTACAGTCTTGACCTCATTAGCGGGTTCTTAATGCAGAGAGGTACAAAGCTCATGATGAATAAAAACATGGGGTGGGGAGTGTGAACCTGCCTTGGGACAAGCTCACGGTTAAAAACAGCCAGTGCCCGTTCTTGTGCTCGATGAGGCCTGTGGTTTAAATTTCATATGACGCCACCTAGCTGAACAAAAGCCCATCCTGACATAATCATATCCCATGAGCACTAAAAGAGCATATGGTAACTAAGACATTAAGACAAAATACAAAACAAGAACAGCACAAACCCTCCCCAGTAGCATATCACCCATGTCCACCACAGCTTCTCCCCCAATCATATTTGATCCTTCGCAGCAGGCTGGGCTCTTGTTCTCCGATGCTTGCAAGGGGCATGGATGGAGATATCATGAAATGGGCTGTGTCCTTTGTTTTTTTTGTGTGTGTTGCTGAACATGGTAAAGAGAAAGGATGGGAGGTCTGGATGTGAAAAATGTCTGTCTCAAGGTTGTCCCTGCAGTGGGGGAGGTCCGCTTTCCTCCTGAAGTGGTGCACTCACACACTCACAGCATCCTTCTCCTTCTTGTCACTGTCTTCATGCCAGGTGAGACGTTCCTCATAGAAGGCTATGACAATCTGTGGGCACTTATGATTGGCCTCCTTGGCAAGCACAAGGTCTGCCTCATCAGAGTCCTTCCTGCAAGAGACAGCGACAAAGATCGTTTGCAAACAACATCAGCTTGGGACATTTCATGTGCATGAGTTGGACACCCATCCCCGTGCCACTTCCATGTTCTGTAAATACTGACACACACAGCACTGCACATGCTTTTTTGCACACTGCCACTTTCATGTGGTGCCTCTGTCCTAGTGTTTAAATGGGACAGCTAGTATTGTACATGTCCAAATTGGTGCATCCTGACATGCCACAACACTCTGTACAAACATGTGGCCTCCTATACACTTTTTTTTTTAATGTGAATACAAGACACATCATGCAAACTGAAATTCACACATTGACTCCCACAGCTCTCATATCCCTCATTGTGTCATACATGTATTTTGACGGTTTCACAGTTGTTCCACTTTTTCATGTGTAAGTTCAAGTTTTTTTATTCGTCACATGCATGAATGTACAGGTACAGCAGCAGTGAAATGTGATTGCAACAACTCCAGCACTGTGCAAAGTAAAAAATAGATAGAATAAAATAGATAATAATAAAATAAAATATAAAAATAAAATAAAAAATAATACTTCCACATGGAACATGTTTCATATTGGGTAAGCCACGCTGATGTGAAGACTCAATAACAAAGATTTTTTTTAAAGCCTATTGATGCAATAAATACATATTCTCTTGCATACTTCCCATTCTTACAGTCTGCTCAAAAAGCTAAGAGAATACAAACATAGGCAGCAGACAATCCTGCCAGTGGATCACATATTTTGATTGCTTTATACCTCTGTTCACTCCATTTAATTTTTATATATGTTGCTAAATCTTATTACTATTGCTGTCCCAGCATGTTACATACCATAGTTTAATTATTGTGTCAGAGCATAAACAAATGAAAACAAGGAGGGCACAAGTGAACAAGCAAAGTTCCTCATGCAAATTAGCAGAAGAACGACGTACCACTTCATAAGGAACATTAGGTCTCCGCATGAGTCTGTGGCGCCGATAATCTTCTCTGGTTCCAGTCCTCTTTCAAAGCCACGTGCAACTAGGACATCATCCTGAAAGACAGCGATCCACCATTCAAAACCTGTGACGATGCTCACAAAACAGTCCCAGACGTGAAGATAAATCTCATTAAGTCATCCATCTTACAAGTTCTTCTTAGCAACTAGGAACGTTTTTTTATAGGTAGTAACTTGGGAAAAATGCCATGAATGAGAAAATCTCAAGTGATACTGTGTCAGAACAATACCATTTACATCAATATATACTGACACCAAGCATTGACTTTAAAATCGGGCCCCAGTCAGTTGTTCATTAACATTTAAATGATGAGCTCTTATCAAGGGAATGGGCTATTGTTTTGCTAAAGAGCAGCAACTGGTTCCCCACTGTGCAGCACGAGGCCTAAAAAAGGAGTCAATTCAACAACTGCAAAATCTTTCGGCTTGGTAACAGCCCCCTGCAAAGCGGACTTTTAAATGTTATTTATTAAAAATGGAATGGAGATGAAATTTTCCTGATCACCACTCTTCCCATCGACTTAACTTTGAGCAATGCACATGACTTTTTTTTTGTAAACTCAAAATATTCCTTACAACTTTCTTCTTTTTGGGTTTGGGACTACCCCCCTCCTCATCATCATCGGAGTTCTTCTTCTTGGAGCTACTGGTGTCTTTGGACCGTCCTAGGGAGCCTGTGCTTGTTTTGCCAGGCCCGCTGCTCGATGTGGAGCTCCCACTGCTGCCTTTCTTGTAGGTCTTCATGAACTCTGAGATGAGCTCGGGGCAGTCGAGATTCTTCTCTGGCTCCCACGTGTTGTGCTTACTGTTGAGGACCACAAAGCAGCAAGTCAGTGACACTCAAGATGAAAAAGTTGTTGTTTTATTGATTATAACTGAGAAGAGAGGCCAAGTTAGCACACTGAAGGGAACACAGCCTGACTTACTCTGAGTATCCCTTCCACTTCAGAAAGAACTCGACCCTGCCTTTCACCACCCTCCTGTCCAGCACTTTCTCCACCACATATTCTTCCTCTTCGGAGGATGAGGAGTCTTCTTCGCGAGACTTTTTGCCCATGGCAAACTGAGCTGCTAACACTTGCTGTAGCTGGACAAAGACACTTCCTTGTGTATGCAGTAGAAAAGCTGCAGAGAAAGAACATAGAAACTGAGCGAAATTGTGTCTGTGAAGAGCCACAGTTGACCTGGCAGCTGAGATGCATGCGGCGCGCTGGGCTTTAGTTAAATTTAGTTGATTAACAGCATTGAAAAGCATAATTTTCAATTTCCTGTGCTGTTAGCAGACCTGGAGCAGGCACGGCTAACGCTGGCTCCAGTTATCCAGCCCGTTCAAAATAACCGGTTAGCCAAACGCTTCGAGATAATTAGCCGCTCATTCAACACCCATAGCGGTAAGTTTGCACATCTTCAAATGGAAAGATGTGCAGATATATGTAACGATACGATGCTATGTTAGCTTGCTGCTATCTAGCCGCTAACCAAGGAGCATGCAAGGCAAGTTGCTGAGAGGGGATAGCTCACCAGCTAACGCGAAGGCAAGCTAATGCTACTTGCCTGACGACAGCAAATACAGATGCAGTTTGCTTTAAGGTGCTTGCAGCGAGATGCAGCGAGCCGATATGAAATATAGCTTCTCACCTCTTGGTGCTGATGGTCGGTTTACAGCATCGAGCCGTCACGGGTAACAGTGGTGAATTTATAATCTGTGAGGCCAACCTCGGGGCTAATCTAGCTTGAGTCTTCTTCAGCCACAAAAGCAACTGTGCGCTTGCCTATGCGTAAAAAGCGCGCGTTAAGCACGCACAATGAAATAAGCACGCCCCTTAAGTCAGCTGACGACCTAGATGTGGAGGCTTCCCAGCTCCCTGAGGTGTGCTACATAGAAAACACCCGCTGCATGGCTGGATATAACGTTTATTTAAAAAACTGTTTTCCTCTAGTAGATTATATGTGCGTCATTGTACGGAGAAAGGGGAAAACTCTGCCCCAAACACGCCGAGTCGAAAATCACTGATGCATCAGCCCTTTCTATGTAATATGACTGAGGATTTATTTATTTAAAGTGTGTAATGTATCTCCTATCCTCTGCATGTATTGTGTTTGACCGACATATTCACGCTGACTTGCAGTGACTCTCCTAATTATCACATGAAAGGCAGAATTCCTGTTTGGGACATCCTAACTTGTTTGTGTCTTCACCTTCAAATCCACGCCTACCGTCGATGATACTATCCCACTGGACACTTTCTGTGATTGATTTTATTTCACCCAATAGGTTTTTAGGGAAAGATGACGAAAAGCTGCAGCGGGAACTCTCGGCCAATCGCGGTGTGGGAGAGGTGTATCCTTCGCTATTTATCCTACTGTCGGGCAGCAGGCGCGTGTGCCCCGCAGACCGTCTCCCCCGCCGCCGAGCAGCAGACAGTCTTCAAGGATTCTCCCTCAACATGTCGAAGGAGGTGAGTACTGTGCTCAGGATACACACTTGCATATTTTTAGCGTTAGCATCTACTTACCATTTTTTAAAAAATCTGTAAAAGCGTGCATCATCGGTATCAGCCGTGCTGCGGGATAACTGCGTTTTCATTGGAGATGCCGCAGTCTGTAAGCATCGCAAGGCCGCCATCTTACAGAAACCAGGCCTCATGGCCTTTTGTTCAGTCGGCGATCCGGTGCAAATTCCGGGGCGGCTCACAAGTGCTGCTAAATGTGTTTTTGCTAATCAAAACATTAACTGGGTGCACACGAGTAGTGCGTGTGGACGGTGTGAGGATGTACGAAAGTGCGTAAATTAGCACCGGGTGTTGTGAAACGGCGTTTGCTCGGTCCGGTAATGGCGGCGGTGTGGCTTTTCTCCACCCTGCCGTGTCGTGCTCTTTGATTCGCAGGCATGGTGTGCTAATTTGCTAGCGGTTGCCTACAGATGCTATGCTCAACGTGGGTTTTAGATTTTAAGGACTGGATGAGGATAAATGTGAGGAGAGATGCACAATAACTCAATGCGCGTGTCATGCTTTGTCTATTGTTCAGGCCCCACGCGAGCCGGAGCAGCTCCGCAAGCTGTTCATTGGAGGGTTGAGCTTTGAGACCACGGACGAGAGCTTGCGAGCCCATTTTGAACAATGGGGGACCCTTACTGATTGTGTGGTGGGTATTTTTTTGTGTGTTTTCCTTGAATCGATTGCATCCTGTCCAGCTTGGCTACTGCTGCTTTGTACTTTGTTGATGTTACATTTGGGTGCAATTTCTAACAGGTCATGAGGGACCCATCCAACAAAAGATCCAGGGGTTTCGGTTTTGTCACCTATTCCTCTGTGCAAGAAGTTGATGCTGCCATGAATGCCCGTCCCCACAAGGTTGATGGAAGACTGGTAGAGCCTAAGAGAGCAGTTTCCAGAGAGGTAAGCTGATGTTGGACTGGCATTGGTGTAAATAGGATGGTGTGGCGCATAATGGTTGTAAGGTTTAGTTATTAAGCTGGTCTGTTTTTGATCTCAGGACTCCAACCGACCAGGAGCCCACGTGACTGTGAAAAAGATCTTTGTTGGAGGCATCAAAGAAGATACAGAGGAGTCACACCTGCGAGACTACTTCCAGCAGTTTGGCAAAATTGAGGTCATTGATATCATGACTGACCGTAGCAGCGGGAAGAAGAGGGGTTTTGCTTTTGTGACCTTCGATGATCATGATTCAGTGGACAGGATTGTCAGTAAGTATGCTGAACAGACACCGGGTTTTGTTACAAAGGGTCAAACTTAAAGCTGTCATTGAATACCCACTCTTTTTGCTCCCAGTCCAGAAATACCACACCGTCAACGGCCACAACTGTGAGGTGAGGAAGGCCCTCTCAAGACAGGAAATGCAGAACTCAGGAATTGGAATGAGAGGTAAACTGAACACTGAACGCTTAGCATCATTCAGGCTTACAGCTGTTATGTTCTAGGCCTCACTTTGTTGTTGTTCTTTCAGGCCCCCGTGGCGGCTTCAACAACTATGGCCGGGGTGGAGGATATGGAGGAAATGATTTCGGCCGTGACGGATACGGTGGTGGCCGCGGTACGTAGTTTTCCCTTAATATGTGGGTGGCCCAGTAGCTCACCTGGCAGGGCGTGTATCATGTCAAGATGGTTGGATGCTGACTTGTCTTGTGTGACTTACATGATGCTGACTGTCATTTCAGGAGGCAGAGGTGGTGGTGGCGGTGGAGGAGGAGGATATGGAGGCGGAGACGGTTTCAACAATGGCTATAATGATGGTAAATGTTACTGTGCTGTTATTGTAACAGGATGAAGGCATCTTGTGCTCTGTAGCTGCAGAATGTATTAAGATTGTGTTTATGCTTTAGGTGGCTATGGTGGTGGTCCCAATTATGGCAGCGGAAGCCGTGGCTTTGGCCCAGGATACAACAACCAAGGCTTTGGCGGTGGTGGCTACGATAACTTCAACAACGGTGGTGGCGGCGGTGGCGGTAAGTAATGCTTTACCTGGTCGTCAGATATGTTTTTCCTCGGTCAGGATTCCAGACTTATTTATATTAACCTCATCTGCAGGTAACTTCAACAATGACTACAACGGCTTTGGCAACTACAACAATCAGCAGTCAACCCAGTGCGGCCCAATGAAGGGAGGAGGAGTAGGCTATAACAGCAGGAACAATGGCCCATATGGTGGTAGGTGGCCGGCACATGAGATAATAGACTCTACCCCTTGCAGAAAGATAACCTGGCGCTGACTGTTTCTGTCGTCGTTGCTCTCAGGTGGCTATGGAGGTAGCTCAAACTATGGAGGCTCTGCATACGGACGGCGATAAGTTGGAAGCGGTGAGCACTCAATAGCATGCCTGAACTGCATCATAAGACTACATGTGTAGCTGTAGGGATTCATTCTGACTTGTAGATCCCAAGTAATGCAACATTCACTCTGGATCTCAGGTTGTACAAAGTCAGTGCACAGTTTAACAATGTTGTTCCGTATTGTTCAACAGGACTGAGTACTTAGGAGAGGAGAGCAAGGAGAGGAGAGCAAGCGAAGTGACAGGGCAGCTGCAGGTTTACCTCCTAGATCTGCTCAGCCAAACAGTTGTGGCAGGTTACAGCTGCTACAAGAAGAAATGTACAATAGAATCATGGAGGGTCTTCATTTAAAAGTTTTTGTGTTGTCACCCAGAATTATTTTATATTTTTGTTTCTGAAAAGGAAGCATTCCAATGAGGTTTTATGTAGATTTTTTTCTTTTTAAGTCTGGTTTTATTTGTGTAACTGTAACCAATCAAGTTGAAATAAACCACCTTTCAGTTTTTTATAAAACTGTTCAGTCTTGTTAGCCTCTTTCAGGGGTGTGGGAGAGGGAGGGGTCACTTTCAGGTATTAGATGCCACACATAGTGGGGATGAGAGCCATTTTTGCCTGTGTCCTGGTGTGAGAGGAGTTTGACAAAGTCCCGTGTTTTTTCCTTGTGACATGAATGAGTGTGGTTAAAACCCCTGCACTAGTCAGCCGTTTGTGTGGGAAGATTAAGTACTTTACGACTTAGTTGACAAGTCCACGATGCATTGTCAAACTTAATACTGAAATTCCGAGAAATGGCACAAGTGTGTGTTCATCGTAAAGCGCCCATCGCTTGGCACAGACTCTACCCTGAGTTGTGTTGGAAAGATCAACCAGAGGATGCTAGCTTACATGCAGTCTTTTGAGGCTAGCCATGGAAGCCAGCTGAGGGAGAGAAGTAGCAAAACCATCGCCAGGAGCAATGAAGCAGGGGAGAGTGAGAACAGAAGGCTGAGGCTAGCAGGCAGCAGCTACCAAAGGGCTTTAAAGCTGTCTGTAGGTAAGACCAGACTATTAACTACTGCTAGTCTGTTTTGCTTTCATGTTCTGTAGCTGGTAGAGTTATGTAGCTCAGTAATGACTTCACATTTTGTGCAGACAAGATTTATTACAATTTACACCAATGTTGATATAATGGTCTTACAATATCTAATGCATGCTGTAAACGTAATAGAATACAGTTAACACCTGCTTTCAGCAATGACTCTTTGCCATGCTTATTTTGTGGTATGTCTGGTTTCTAGGAATTGCAACACATGGTCTCCATAAAGGACTTACTTTCACTGATAATGGCTCAAGCATTTTATAAGGTATAAACAATGAATATCACTCATTTGCTCAAGTTTTTATTATATATATTTTAAATGTCTGTTCTAATTTGACCTGACTCTTGTTGTAGGTTGCCTGGAGAGTTCCACTGATGGAGAAGACTTTTTAACTGAAGACTGCTGTGCAGTGTTTACATTTTTTTGTTTTTTTACTTTTTTAATAAAATGTTTTTATAAAACCCATTGTCTCTTTTCATACATGCATAGTTGTAAACATGCAAGTGGCTGATTATATGCATTGCAGATGCCTAAATGTGTGGGTGAGATCACAGCCACATGTACAAAATGAATTGTTGAACTTAACAAGTTTAAGTCTTAATGTTAAGGACTGGAATTGGCACAGCAAGGCATTGTACTGTTTTCTGAGTTGGTATAAATAAGACAGTGAAGGACTGTTCCTGATGCTTAAGCATTATTCTCTTCCCTGCATAGCTGTGCGAGGTACCAAATAGATTTTGCCATCAGGGGTTTGTTGTAGGGAGTATTCATCTATTGAGTATGGCTGTCCATCTTCATCCCGCAAGTGAGAAAACACTTCTGTGTAGAGGTCTGTAAGATGGCATTTAATGAAACTTAAGCTGCGTTGGAACTCAAGCCTTTCCTGTGCCAGGTGCTCCCTTTGGGCCTGCAGTTGTCTTAGCTCCCCCTCAAGGTGGACTATATTCTCCAGCTTCCTCTTCCTGCAGTTCTGAGCTGCCACCTTATTCTTCCCCCTTCGTCTTATGTCCCTGACCAGAGCCAGCTGATTATCTGTCAGAGTATATTGTGTCAAAAGCTCATTGAAGTCATCCACTGGCAAGTTGATGATCTTATCCATGGGGAAGGGGATCTTTAAAGACATGGCCCGCCGCTCATCTCTGCTCAGTGGAGCTGGGGCAGAGCTGTTCCCTTGTGGCTTCACATACATGGTTTGTTGGGAGCTCCCTCTGCTGGACACTACAGAGTCATTTATGTGCAAGTCATTCAGAGCACTGACTTGACCTGGCTGTTGTTTCATTGATGCAGAAGTCAGAGCATTGGGTTGTGTATGAGATGAAGTGGGGTGGGATGAGTAATAAGATGAATGTGCTCCTGAGTACAGGTATGAGAGAGGCTGGCACTGATAGTCCATTGAGTACTGGATGTGTGCTCCTCTGGCTTGCCCAGTAATGCTGTCTGTCTCACCATCGCTGTAAGTCATGCCTACATCTGTGTTATGGTAACCTGGTGCACTGGTTGCAGCGTTGTCTGGGGAGGCCAGAGGTGGACTCGAACCCAGAGACAGACCGGAGTCTGATTCCAGATCATCGGCTGAACGAGGGTGCGAGTTTTGCCCCTGCATAGTCCACAGCATGTGCCGACTTAGACCCTGAGAGAGACAGGCGTTGGTTTTCCTGTGCCTTTCACTGGTACCCGACATGTTCATCTGTTCCCTAAGGGCCATGAGCGAGGGCTGTGCCGGTGAGGAGGTGGGGAGCATTCTTGAGTTGAGCTGAGATCCAGAGTGCCCATACATTCCCTCTGCGTTGCTGCTCAGACGGTGGCAGGCCGGCGGCATGTCAGAGTAAGATGCCTCATAAGCAGCAGCAGGATTGAGATCACAAGCAGCAGGAAGGGGTTCATGATGGGACTGAGATGCTCCGTACCCTCCCATGGGGACCATGGGGTCCATGGTGTGGTACGGTGTTGTTTCGTAAGGACCTTCACCAGGGACTTCAAACTCCTGTAAAGAAAATGTAAAGGGCTCATTAGGTTGTAAGAGACGGTGTGATCAGTCATGCTAGTGGCAGAAATACACAAGGCAACAGAGAAATACATGAAACTTCTAAGCTGGTTAGTGGGATAGAGCCTTATTCACAAGTCATATGGTTTGCCATACAACACAGTTCACCCCCACTTCAGCATGCCACCCATAGCTTATGCAGGGCTCTTGCATGTGATCAGGTTTCGCATGGAAACAGATGGCCATTGTGCTGTGCAGGGGGCTGCTAGCAACATACAGCACTTGCCCCCTCTCCTGGTCTCTTCATCCTGCTGTCACTCAATCGGGTCATTGTTGCCCACCTCACCTGAGTGTGAATCAGTTAAATGTGTGTCTGTTTTGCTTCCAGTGACCTGGAATTAATGTGTTGTGTTTATTAGATGTAACAGCCTCTTATTGTGTGAATAGCACTGTTTAATGCAGTGTGGTAGATTTTGTGTGTTTCTTGTGACGGAGAACAAAAGGTCTTCCCTTTTTTCTGATAATACAGTAAGTCTACAGGCTTAAGTGAGTTTGAAGGCTGAAATGTACATTTTATAAAGTAAATATTGTTTTAAAGTTGTTTCAGCGATAAGGTGTGTATCAAATGTGGTTTAAGGATAATGAGCGGTGATGCATTTGGCACACATGGCATAATAAATTACCAGAATTAAAAGGCAGTTTGATTTCAGCAGTACTTTAGGTAGTTCTTGCTTTCCATTTGCCACTGCCAAATGGGGCAGGCTCAGGCTCTTACCTGGAGCTCTGTGATGGCCATCAGCTCCTGCCAGGCCAAATCCATGTCTGTGTCCTGAGGGGTTCCATGAGACCGGGATCCAGGGAAATTGGTGGGCATGGGCACTCCCCCACACAGCCTGCCTGGGGTGGCTAATACCTTTTAGTAGAGAAAGAGAGGATTTGCCATTGATGAAATTATGTAGCACACTAAGATATCTGTATTGGGTTTCATTATGCCTCATGGTTTCTCTATTCCCACCTCCCAGACAGACTCACCTCACAGGTTCTCCTCAATGGGAGAACATAGTTGGCTGTGGAACACATTCAGGACAGGCTCTTGTTGCAAAGAATCCTCCTGAAGGAAACAGAGAGAATGGCAAGTTATTATCACCCATTGTAGACAGACAGTGTGATGAAGCCTCTACTTCTACTTTGACAAATTGTCAGCAAAGAGGAACCATAGCTTGAGAGCACATTCACACAGACTAATGCACATCTCAGTCAGGCACAAATTCAACCATGCCTCCCAGTGCATTTATACAATACATACATATCTGCTGATGCTAAATTAATGAGTAGTATGTGTGTGTGCAGTTTAGGTCTAAGCTTTGAGAACACGTAGTGTTCAGATCCGTTGCGCTGACTCCTCCCATCAGCTGAGCGAAGCGGCAACTATGCCGGCCGCTGATAAGACAATCTACGGGAAAACAGCAAGTGCTAGAAAACGGAGACTGGGGCCTGAACTCAGCCTTGAAAATTTGGGTGCACGACAGTCAGTCTCTGGGCTCTTGTGTCTAAGCTCTGAAGACTGGCATGATTGGTTGTTCAGTTCAGTGTTGCCAGTGTATTTGTCAGGACAGGAGTCTTCCATATTCCTTTCAGAAGTATGTGGGTCACTTAAACCTGACCTCTTGAGTGGGCAAGAGTGATGATTTCAAGTGAGCAAAATAAATACTCTTATGGTTCTTATGGTTCCAGCCTTTACATTGGAAAAGTCACTTAATTTGTTTGTCAGTTCTTGTTAACAAGATATTTCACTCAAGTTTTTTGAACGAGGAAAACTCTATTCCAAAAAGAAAAGCAAAATGTGACGTTATCACTGGATATTACAAAACAGACACTACTTTGTGGCACACACACACTGTCCACTGTCAATGTGTGGGGATACGCATAACTCTGAAATGAGAATTCTTTCAACACGAAAGGTCTAACAAAAGAGTAATCAAAGTCACACTCCCCCTTACTGGAATTGAATACCTCGAGCTGGCTGTCACTGTAAAATGTCACAGACTGTAGTATTGTTTTAGGTGTTGGGAATTTTTTTTTTTAAATGTGATACCACATAAATCAAATTTGAATTTAAAACATTACATGTTTTTCAGTGTAATACTTGAGTGTTTTTCAAGCAAATTTATATCATAAAAGTGTCATCTGGGACTGGGACATTATATACGACTATTTTTAATTTAAATATTTTCATTGCACATCCAATTTCCTCTTACAGACCTGTAGAAATACACAGAGGCTTAAACTGTAAGTATATACTTTATACTGTCCATATACAAAACCTCTATTTGCAATAATCTGCCTTATGTGATTTTTAAACATTTCAACACTTATTTATGCATGCATTAATTTATGCATTTATTTATGCATGCATGTATGTATCTATCTATTTATCTATTTTTTTTTTTTGTTAAAACGTTCCCATACATGTGGTTCTAGCTATCATATCCTGCAATAACCACTGTTGTGTTGGTGGTGAGTTTCCTGAGGCTGTTTCCTCTACTGTATGGAGGCATATTTGACCGCCACCACTCCTCCGGTTATGTCAGTGCTCAGTGCTTTGGTTATGTCAGTATTGGAGAGTAAATGGTAGAAAAAACTAAAAAATAGGTCAACTGGGTCTGCAAATTGTGTATACATATCTGAATATTGCACAGAGACTGTGTTATTAGCTGAACTGTATTCTATGTGACTCAAATGAATGAAAGCTTCGGCAACAGCAAACTTTTTTTCAATAGTTTCACTTTTAAACATGATCTTTTCTGATTAAGTTGTGTAAGGTCATATTTTCTGAAGGCTTAGCTTTGCTCATTCAAGTCTTGTAGTTGTACCGTCTCAACATGATCTTGCAAAAGAGACAGAAAAACACGTTGAAAAAGCTGTACAAGGTGGATGTGAAACAACATACCTGAGCGGCATTCTCTGTGTCTTCAACAGGTGATGAGGAAAAAAACTTCAGCTGTGAAACATAATCCTGGTGGTAGATAAGAAGAAGCAGAATAAAAAAGAGTTTCTATTCTCTGTGATATATCTTGTGACGTTGCTTACTTTTTAACAGAGCATAAGAAGTACAACATCAGCATTGCCTCTCACTCTATCTCTCATTCGCTCTGTCTGTCTCCCTCTGTTCAGCTACAAATACAGCCACCGGCATAAATGGGATGGCTCTACGCAGACAAACGCAATCTTCCTGTAAAGCACCCACACCACTCTTTTTTGCACTCTTGTATCCTTAATAGCACACTTGCACCTCAACCCCAAAATTTCCCTTTTCCCCACATGACAAACCACAAACCAACAGTCTGGCATACACCACAGCAATCATTCTGTCAGTCTAGATTCAAATGCATGGATGTTTACAAAATGAAGAAAAGAAGTTGCAGCTAATTGTGTTTTTCTAATTATGCCGTGATGAGGTCAATAAATCATTCAGATTAAAATAACAAAGAGTGAGTAAAAGCTAGCCGATGGATGTCTCGGTCCTGGGCAAACCGTACAAGAACAGTGTCCTTAACAAATCCTCCCAAATGAAAGGTATGAGGAGTGTGATGTGGAGCACCTGGAGTTAGAGCTGGCGGTGCAGTCAGGGCCCTGTTCAAGCAGGCGGTGTTGGGGAGGGGGGGGCATTGGAGGCTGGATTGAGACTTAGTTTAGTTGGGATGGAATGTACACCTCCAACAGGTAAGAAAGACCACATTGTTCCTCTATCTGGCAGAGCAACTGCCAAGGGAGAGAGAGGAGCAGAGGGGAGAATGGAGGGGAGCGTGTCTTACATAGCAAGTGACCATTAAAATCCTTCGCAAAAAAATCCCCTCATTGCCCTGATCTGAAGCGTTATGAGCAGTGAGAGCTCACAAAGGCAAAGTGTTACATAGAACAGGCTTAATAGCCCCCACATGGTTGCTTATGCTTGAAATGTAGTGTACTTACCACTTGTTTTAGAGTGTATTGTGCTGTATCTATTCCACGTCCTTCACTGGAGTTTTGTGTGTTTTGTGATAAGGATTTTCATAGTGACACTGATTTTGGAGCCAGCCCAGTGTATATAATATTCAAGCCCATTCATGTTCTCTAAGAGACCCCCCTACTGTCGATTTTGTGTCAAACATATACAATAGATGTTTTATCTGCATGATAACAATCACTGGGTAGATCTAAACACAAGTCTGTCTTTCTTTCTGTCTAACTATCTATCTATGTATCTGTCAGTCTATCTATCTACCTAAAGATATAAATAGATAGTTAGATAGGCAGATAAATATAGATAGATGGATATAATTCAGTGTCAGTAGGTGGCTACTATGTGTGTTACTACCTTGTGTACATTATGAACAGAATCCTGCAAAGTCATTGTAAGAAAAATAGAATGGATTATACTTAACAAGGGTTCCCCGACCCATTTCAGTGTGAGGGGGAAAAACATAACCACCGTCATGTATATATAGCACGTTTTAGAGCTCTAGCAATGCAAGTATTTCATATAGGAATCAGCGCGTTCAGATACAGATGAAATGTCTCTCTCTCCCTCTCTCTCTCTGTCTCTCTCTTAGAAATACAAAGTCCAAAAATGATTGCGCTCAGATACTGACTGAACTATGTATCTGCCACATGTTACACTAAAATGATAGAGGTTATTCTGAGCCTTTTAATTGAACCTTAGTGGTCGTGAAGAAGCAATATGAATGAACTCTTTCATTTTCGAGAAATGAAATATTTAGGATCTAACAATTGGTGGAGTAATTAACAACAACAAAAAAAAACCTTATGCCTATCATTTGATGACCTATTTTTTTTTTTTTTTACTGCAAAGAGAATGTATTGCAGGGTTAATAATGGACATAACATAATAATTTCAGCTGATACATTAAAACAACAGCATGAGAACATGGAAAGTTTGGTCTGGCCCGTTACATTGTCTGATCCACTGAGACATAGATTAGGATGTTTTTCTGTCATTGTTCTAAGATGGAAAAAGTAGGTGGCTGACAGAGTCAAGAAAGGTGAATGTCTACCAGGAATCAGAGAAGGGACTTCCCAACCCAAGTTCCTAGCACCCAGCCCCCTACTCAACCACTGCCAAAGCATGCCAAAGAGCACCCTGTTATTACTCCGACCACAGTGGTTTTGATTCTGGACACAGTTCCCAGGTCAACGCCCACGTTCTCTGTTTGTGTTTGTTTGCTTCAATTAGTCTTTGACATCTCTGCTTTCCAGTTTGCCTGAGCCTGTAAGAGGTTGCAGCCCACACTCCACTTCATGAATAAATGTTGCCCGGGACCTTCAGGGCTCAGTGTACAGCCTCCCTCCCCCAATGATCTTAAATTATATTAATGACTTTTGACTTTTGTATTAGGGTGTATAGAGTGAAATCGGTGATTAATTATGTTAGTCCCCGTTTGTTCCCCACCTCCTCCATGCTTCTTGCTGTTGCCATGGCATTTATTCATTAAAGATGGAGGAATGTGGCAACTATGGTCTTGTTTTAACAACCAGAAAGCATGCTGTATCAGACATGAGTGGAAAAACTACCTCACCACTAAACAAAATGAGTGTATTCCTTTGGTTGTGGTGTCAAGGAGGGAATATTTTTGGAGTCAGCTGCTGGGAAAAGAGGGAAAAAATACATTACAGAGAGGGCAGATGACAGTGTACTCTTTACTTTTGCCAAGCATTACACTGATTATAATTAACAAATCTTGTCTTGAAATGTGATAATTACAGAAAAAGACAATTTCCCTTTTTGTCTCACTTAACATTTCACTTGAATATTTAACAAAAAAAAAAAAAAAAAAAAAACTACAAATGAAGGGAACATAACCAGGGTACGGTATAGTTGTAGTGTTATGTAGGCTAGTATTCAATGGTTTGTGAAAGCTGATGCCAATATTTTGACACTCTTTGCACCAATATGATTTGCCTTTAAATTTGACCATACCAGTACTACTTATAAAAACATATTTATGCATACTTGTGTGGAATCTAGAATCCTTTCATGTTAAATGTTTCCTTTAGACACGTGAGGTATTGATCAACTATACAGTGTAACCAGTGTGTAATCACTCATACTGCATCATATCTATCACACTGATGATACTGACTCTCTGATGTCGGATAGGTAATTAACCATTTCTTTATACAGCTGTAACAACGCACCGAAGAGAGAGAGAAAGTCTGTCATGATGGTGAAACAAAATACCTGAGAAAGGGTAAATGAGGAACCTGAACCTGCAGCATCATTGTCCTGAATGTCTCAATAAGAGCTCACTTATCTTATTGTTTTCAGATTGAGATAATGTTTCGCAACAACTGTTGTATTGTTTTGTCTCACCCTTTCATTTCTGTATTTGCACACACAGACCTGTCAGCGGTGCACAAAAAAAAAACAAGTTAATTATGCACAGTTTTCGCAGAGATAATTGTTTTGGTGGGTGTGCACACAGGTATATGAATGTGTTTTGGTGCATGTATCTGCAGGCATGGATGTCAAGGCTGGCGGGTTGTGCACAACCAGCGAGAGAAGGCAGGGAAAGGAGGATGTTGGGTGGCGGAAGCTCTGCTGAACACTGATAAACCTGCACTAGATTCTTATGAAGGGAACTGCTAACTGCTGTGGTTTCTGGCATATACTGAGGAGCGGAGAGCGGCCGGTGCTATCACACTGTTACTTTGTCCTCACTGTACTGCGTATTGCTGTGGCATCACACAAATACTTTCTACCCTTTGTGAGCCTGAGGACAGTATAATTAATACCTCTCAGTGAACTCAAAAACAGTGGTTTTCAATTGTCAAGTGTCTTTATTAATACGGACATTCCCTCACAATGTGTCTTGTTTAATTCCCATTCTGAGGCAAAACATTGCATTCCTGCCCTGTGGTTACATTTTTTATTTATTAATAAGACAACATTTTGACATATGGTGGTACACTACATCCAAAGTATACAATATTATTGCATGCATGCATTTCTGCATAGTTTCTTATGTAAAAGAGATCCTCCATTGTGGCTCCACTGAGAATCAAAATGTTAACCCGGCACTGTCTGTGCTATGTACTGTTCAGTGAAAAACCTGTGTCATAATATACTGTACATACACCATATCCGAGAGCATGTGGGGTATGATAACATATCTGCTGTCCATCACCACTGTGATTGTTGTTGGCTATATTTCAACGCATTGTAAATTAGAAAATATAGAAATCGCATTAAACATTAAAATGGCCTCATTAGAAAAGGTGGCCTATTGATAAAGACAATCTTTTCATCTTTCTGTGCAAGGCGCCATACTGTTTCCTCTCAGTCTTCCAGGGTAATTTTGAAATCTTAGTGGTTGAATTGTGTAAACATGGCACAGCATTGCAAAATTTCATGGTTGCCCACAGCACTGTTGCAAATGTAAGTTAAAGTAGTTAAATATCACTGTAAGCTTGTACACTTTTTGTAGGCCAGCACTGAACAAATATCAAAATGCTGTTTGCCTTTGAAAGCACATAAACTCCAGTGTTAAGAGGCCAAAAACTAAAATATCTTACAGTAAGGCCCAGCAGTGATGTCATGTTAGGAGGGAGATAGAGGGAAATCCCCATCAGCCCGGGTTTCCAAATACTTCCCAGAAGTGGGAACTAGGATAATTGGCCTTGGTTATATGTAGGAGGATGCTTAAAAAGATGGTGATGAGTCCAAGAAGCTAAAATGGCACATGAGACTTTTATTTTACAAGGGGCAGTGCGACAGAGAATAGCAACAGACTGAAGGAAGTGTACTCCCAACGTGCTCTTTGGCTTACAGTAGCCACAGTTACTCCAAAAAAAAAAAAAAAAAAAAAAACAAAAAAAAAACGGTGATTG
>OMLB01012407.1:8318-40234 GCA_900302555.1 Myripristis jacobus | reverse complement strand
CCCGCCCTCGACCTTCCTAGACAGGCGTCTGCCACTTCCCGCTGATTGTGCTGTTTCATGACAGTCAGAGGTTACTGGGTTACTGCTGTTATCAAACAGTCAACACTAAGTTTGGGACTAGCGATGATGCAAGAGAGCACTAAAGAATGGCCATCAGTCATTTTCACTGTAGACAGTCAACATCAGACACAGGCATGCTGGCTGTAAAGCTTTATGAGTGTTTCTCCTGGTGTTATTCAACTCCCATTGCATCCCTCAGGCGGACATGTGTTTCTTCTCTTTTGTGGTTGTGTTAGTGTTGTTTTGCTCAGAAAAATTCCTCCACATGCCCTCTACCGTTTTACTACAGTTTGTGTGTGTGTGATTTTTATCGGGGCCAAAGAATGAAAACGAAAAGCATTTTATTCTGTGGCATGCCTCTGAACCCTCAGTTCATTCCCTCCTCCCTCTGTCATCTACTCTTTCTCTCTCTCTCTCTCTCTCTCTCACTTTCTCGCTCCCTCCCCATGGATTCCCCAACCACACCACAACGCCGTTAACAGACGCAGCCCTGACAGATTTACCGCCATCGTCTTTCCATTGGCCGCCAGCGTGACAGCTGAGATTTAATGCTGCCCTCTCATTGGCCAACACTTGACAGGCTAATTTATGGGTGCACTGTGATTTGATGCCTGCTGCCTTTGAAGTGAGTTACAGCTCTGTCGCTTATAGGACACAGAAATGGTGTCAGGTTGCAATCGTAAAATCTTATCCCTGAAGGGAGGTGGCGCTGGTGTATAATAGTCCTGACGTCATGAGAGGAGAAGAGACCTCTGGAGCCCAGCACAAACAGAGAAACAATGTGATAGGATAAAAAAAAGAAAGCCCGTGGCTATGTATCTATCCAAAACATGCTTTTGAATACTTGCAAAATATGGCATTAATATCAAGGAGAGCAAAAATAGTCAGTCATAGCACTTTAAAGCTGCATTGTTAAATTGCATCTTATTGTTTGTTCAATTGTCCTGTGCACCTTGAGAAAGAGACTGTGCATGCATCTCCTTTGTAGTTGCACATATCTGTCCTCCGGCCTTGGATATGAGGTTTTCTCCCACTGTGAAGACAACTAGATGGTATAAATGTGAAAGTGCATTTCTCTAAAGGATGGTCTGCACCTGAATTGCACAGCTGTCCTCTGACTCCTCTCATTCCACACCTCACATGATCAAGCAGGCTTTCATTTGACTCATAAGGGGCCAGAGGACCTTAAACGACAGAGAGTAAATCACTGTATCGCTTAGCTGATCAACAGCAGCAAACTGCCAAAGTCACTTTGACATCTGACTACTGTATCTGCTCGCTGCAGCCCAGTGTTCGTGCAGCGCCATCATCTATCTGCAGCCTATCTCTTCATCAGCTTGACAGTCTATCCCGCAGAGATCAAGAAGAGCAAGAATGTGGCCCCGTAACAGCCTTGACCCATGGAAATCTCTTAGGGTAAATAGAAAGGCTGCCCCTGCCCTGCCTATCAACCCTGGTGAATTCATGCGCCATTTCCCTTGGATATCAAATCCCTCTTCTTACTCTTTCACTTCACACTTAGGACCGGCTGCTCAACTGGAACATTGCTGTAAAATAAAGAGGCAGGGGAAAGCCCTCGACTCTCCTTGTCAAGTGGGATTGCATAATTTTGCAAGAGACCTGCCCATGAACTTGATAACTTGGGGTTACTTTGAATGCCCCCTGACAATGTGTCAGGTAAGAGAAAGAAAACAGGTTTTAGATCTGAAAAAACATGATCCTTGTGAACTCGGAAGAATGATGGATCCTTCAGTGGTGTGTTAGCGGAGTTTGAGACACACATACAGTACCTACACAGACTTAACAAGTCCAGTGAGGCTGGTTCTCTAGACTCCATGCGTAAGCTTGTGTTTTCATGGCACATCTTGTGCTGACATATTTATGTATGTTGCTGTGCTGTGTGTTGTGAGTATTTGCTTTAATATGAAGTGGTGCACTGCTTTATTTGAGCAGTGCATTATAAGTAGGAATCTTCTTAGCAGATATATTTCAGATGCAGTATTGGGAAATCATGGAAATGTAGACTTCTATTTTGATGAGGTCACACCAGGGAGGCAAACGTAATCTGATTCTCGTTTTTCCCTATATTTCTCAAGTGTGTATCTGCTATTAATGGACCAGATTCATAAAACTGGTGGCTCCTCAGATCAGTGCACTTTCCCACATCTCAGTGAGTTGTCAACGCTTCTGAACTGGCAAAGGCAAATGTGTTTTCTACTTTACAGGAGAGGATAGGCAATGATCTAAAACCAAGAGACTGCCATATTTATGCACCTGGTCCATTCATAATATTATGACTGTAAATATTGATTTTAAAATGGCTTCATCTATACTGTCTACTTAATGGAATGGAATTGGAATGGAATGGTGGAAATCACCTACCACAGTTGAGTCTGCTCCAGCAGAGCTGTAAAATGACGAGACTTGTGCCAGAGTCCGTTCAGCGGTTGATTATTGATTTTAGGCCAATGGAGGAAATGGAGCCACTTATTTTAGGTTAGGAGAAGCTGCAAATTAAACTTCGTTTTAGATCTCGTCTACCATAACTCAGACATTTGTTGTCAGTTGGTGGGCCAATATAACCCCAGAGGTGATACTAATGGTTAGGCCTAAGCTATATTAAACTTGAACTGAACTGTGTCTCCCTGCTTACCAATAGCAAACAGAAACAAATACATTGTGAGCCATTCTTCTCGCAGAGGTCTCATTTTTGCAAACTATTAGATCTCTCAGAGCCCCTCAAGGTTTCTCAGTGAAGTGAGTAAGGAGTCTGGAGTGGCACTCACTCAGGGACCCATGTCTTGGCTGGTTGGCTGTTCCCTGGAGACTCCCAACTTGTCCCAACAAGCTGTAGATTAATGGGGTGGTGTAAGGCCACGGCATGTTAATGTATCTATCGAGGCTAAACGCGCCTCCGTTGGAAAGTGATTTTTACACAGTCGGCAGGGCGCCGGGGTGTCCATCCTGTCAAAGGGAGTGTCGATGACTCTTGGGCCAAATAAATCTCAGCTGCACAACTCAGCTGGATCTGTGTACAATACATCTCCACATAGCCAAGATAGTCAGTATAGGTGTGGATGACAGGGAAAGGAGTCCTCATACCCAGCAGCCACTGGGCCTCCCTCTTTCCAGTCTCTTTGTGAGTGCTTTTTTTTCTGTAGAAGAAAATTTCATATGGATTTGAGTTGAAATCACAACCTCCAAATTCCCCCGACTTGATCCAGTCATGGTTGAGAGAGAATGCAATAACTTCTCCAAATCCCTGTTTAATCACATTTCATTTGCTTTTCAAATAAAGCCATGCTCTTCGCCAGTCTTGGACCGTATTGATTATTAGGAAATAGAAATAGGTGTGCCAATAATGGAGTGTTCCAGGACACAGATTATGGCCTTTTTCACATGTTCAACCTTCCCCCGCCACCCCATTTGTCTTCCTCTTTCTCTCATTCCCATCAAGCTTCACTGTATAACTATAAGGCAAAATGGCATTAGGAGAAAAAACAATAATTTTTGCGGATGACGGTTTTGCAGCTCACCATGTTCAAGTTTGAAATTTCAACATGATTGGAGCAAAGTGTTGATGTGTACGTATTCATGATCTGAACAGCCATTTAAGTAGGCCAAATTCAAACTTAACTTATACTTTTCCCTTGTTACCAGTCAGATGCAGTGGCTGATGCCTTTCTCTTCAGGCTCTTTAGGAGATACTGTATTACGCTTTGAGTACTGGGAATGATATGCAGAGGCTAATTAATCTTCTTGAGTTACGCTAATTAGAAAAATAGTGGCAGACCTCTGAATATAGGACAAATTGAAGCCTGACATGACAGAACATTCCTCATCAGAGACGGTTTGTTAGAAAAGTGGTTGGCCCTCGGTAACCAGCAGAGACAGGCAACTTCCATATATTTATTGGATTTCAATGATGGAAGATCAGTACTCTCTCTGGCTCTCAGTGAACAATAAATATAGACCAACTTGGAGGCCATTTTGTCCATCAGATTTCAGACATGTGTAAAATGGCTGCTATTTGATCAGATGGTCCTTTACTTTTTTTTTTTTTTTTTTTTAATCCCAAGGCTTAGTGCTCACTTAAATCTCAGCATCTCTCTAATTTTACATTGCCAAAGATCTTAAACTGTTGCATTATGCCTTTTGGTGATAATGTAGATCAGATTTCAGCTACATATATAATTCATCTCTGAATAATGGCCCCCAGTATTAGAGAATATTATAATATTTGGTAATCATTAATAAGTCATACTCACACTTTCTCCGCTCATTGTTTGATGGGAACTTTTGATTCATGGCGATTTCTTTCATGTAATATGAAATCATTTTGTGTGCAAGTGTGATAAGTCAAATTTATGTTTGCACGATTATGTGTGTTCGGTAAGTTTAAAATACATGTTGAAAGGCAATGCACCAAAACTTTACATTGATGGTACGGTTATGATCACAGGAGCCAACTGAGCTGGTTGATTCATTTAATGTAAAAATTTTACTCTCTTTGAGATGTGTGGGGAGTCTTATTCCCATGGTGTAATAGCCTATTGCAGTTAATACTTAGTTTGCGTGTCTGTGTGTGTTCTGAATGTGTGTGTGCTGGATTGTCCAGGGAGATGTGAGTAGCCAGGATAGAGGAATTGAAATTTTAATGATGAGCGGCACCACCATACTGACGGCCACGGAGCACCTCGGACAGCTTAAATATCACTGCTAATTAACACAGAGAGGTGGGCTGTCACACACATGATGGATGTTCGGGGAGCAGATCGCTGCTTTCAACCAACCAACGATTCCTTTATTAATCAAAGGCTGAGATGAAAAGGCGCTCCCACACCTCAGGGAGAGGGAGATAGCAGGAGCTATTGTTGGGAGGGTTTCAATCATTCACTGTGGTCCTGTGAGGTATTTGATCAGAGGGCATCCAAACATGTGTAGGAGACAGAATGTTTCTGCTGCGGAGCACTTGTTTTTGTAAACCTCTGAACCATCCATATGGTGACAGAGCCACAGTATGCACAGTCAGCTGAGATTTACTGGCTGTGGGTGAAATTTCTGTTTGAACCTTATTTGTTTTGTCCCTCTGACAGGAGAGGTGTGTATGAAGAGGGTTGGCTATCAGTCTTTCAGAAAGCTCTACTCCCTGACAGTCAGCCAGACTGTGGATAAGGCAGCACTCCTACGCTCTGGACTGACTCCATGACCAGTCTGTCTCACAGAGATGATTTCAAACCTAGATGATTTCAGCACTTTGTGTATGAAGATGAAGTGGTATCTCCCCCTCTCTGATCTCCTCCCCATCTCCCTCACTTAAGGAGGTCCATTGTTAAGTGCCGGGGGCCTGTGGGTGCTGTAAATCAGGCTGCAGTGGGAGGGGATGTGTCCCATGGGGCAAAGCGCACACTCCCAGCAGCCTTCAGGCTGATCTCATCCTGCCTATCCTGACGCTTTAATTAAAGAACTGGTCAATAGCAAAGAAGAAGGTGCCATGGGGTATAATCTGTACTTCCTACTGTACAGACGGATATGCCAATACACGTGCAGGCAGACTGATGAGACAGTGTGTTTGAAGAAAGTCTTCCCTCTTCCCTGGAGCATGTGATGATTAAACATGACTGCACTATTAAAAGTAAAGCTTTCTCCCACTATTTACATGACAAGACTGGATTTCCTAGTTTTGATTGGTATGAGGGTTTTAGCAATCTTTAGTTAATCTCTCATTTTAACAAAAAACATGCCCTTAACAAATCATGTAAATAGCTGCATTTCTTAGAATCTGCAGGCCTACCACTTAACTGAATACATGTGTAAACTGGAGAACACTTGGCCTCATAAGGTCAAAGTACATTAAGGCGATTTCCTATTCTCAGGCAATGCAGTGAACAGACAAAAGCCAAGGATACACCTCCCTCTTGTGGTGCAACCAAGCCATGTGTAAACCACCTACAGCAACACTGCATTACAGTGTGTAGCAGTTAATGAGTAGCTGTGTTTATCTCATGTATGTTAAATAACTGGAAATATTTAACACTCTAAGCACTGTGTGATACTGCTGATCAACACTGAAAATACATTTTAAAGATTTCCCTCATAATCAATACTATGCTTGACTCAAATTTGATGACCAACTCGTCTGGTTCTTGATGCCATCTGCTGGCCAAACTGGGGGATTACAATGTCTAAAAATTAAAACCACAGTCTTGAAAGCCATTCATATTTTGTCTCTGATTTATGACTCAAGACAAGGAATAAAAAATAGTTTCAAGCTCTGATTGTGTCTTGACTGGGCTGCATAGTAGGAAGATCCAAATGTGACTGCAAAATTTTCATCATAAATTCTGATGAAAAACTGATGGATATTTTGAGTTCCAAAGCCCAACTCTCTAAATATAATTAAGATTTAAGTTCAAGCTTGTATTTCAAGACAGTTATTTTGAATGTGGGTGCCAAGAAATAGAATATTTAAAACTACTGTTGCAGTGTACAGGAATAACATTCACTTGTTTGTTTTTTTTAAAAAGAGTAACAGCTTTATTCAAGCTTGAGGCCCTAACTCTGAATTGACTACAATGACTGACCGAGTCAAAATGGACTTCAATTAACCTGTGAAATGACAAAAAAGAACTCACTTCATAAAAAACAAAAAAAACAAAAAAACAAAACAAAAAACCCCCGCTCTTTACCAAAAACAAATTTATACAAAATCCTCCAGGTCAATTCTACCACGAGGATCACAAATCCATGCCAAAGAATAATGACAAACAAAGAAAAGAAAAAACTGACTAATCATGGCTGCTATGCTAGAGGGGCACCGGTGGCAGCTTTTGTCTCTATTCCTAACAGCAAGTCCAACAGTGACTCACCATACCCTTTTTGTTTGTCCTAACAAACATCCGACTAAAGACCATGATCTTGTGAAGACTTTGATTTCTGTTTGGAGTGTGGGTCCTGTACATACTATTTTCTATTCCCTAGTACAATTTAAAATATATATTAACTTCGTAAGCAGTAGAAAACTCATTGATGGATCCCAAACTCCTTTTACATTATCTAACAGTCTGACAGCAATGGAACTACCATTCTACTATAAAACTGTCTCAGTCTAAACAGGTAACAGTTGTTAAAAATTCATATCTCCTCTACTTTTGCGCTAGCACCCCCAGTCCAGTGTTTACAGACCTACTTAACCATGAAGCTGGCGAGGCCTGAACAGAATCTAGATTGACAAAACACCACGTGGACCCCCGACTCCTTTGTCCACCAAATACAAATTAGTCATCTTCACTGAAGATGCCAGAGGTTGAGTTAGAGATAAGAAGACACAGTGCATGCTAGATTTTAAAACATGCATCCACATCACAATCAGTGCAGGTCAAGACAGAGGTCAGCTCTCAAAATCTGTGGATCAGACCTGTGTGACTTTTTTGGGGATTTTCCTTTTCCAAAGATGCGGGCTGTTTTGTGAACACCGGATAATCTAGTCAAGACCAAGACATTTTCCTCAAAGGACAGGCCCGTCTCCGCTGAGGACACCTGCAGGCCGAGGACTTAATCTTGATCCGGCTATGTGAAGACAGCCTTACAAACAGCAGTTTAGACAGGATTTCAAGGGCTTTTCAACTGATTCCAGTATGGGCAGGCAAAATTCTTCCATCACAAGTCTTTGAGAAGATTTCAAACAAGATGCTGACCACGGTCTGAACATGGGCTCGCAGCACCAAGCCTCACTTACCCGAAACACATTTTAAAAAGACGGAACACTGAACAGAGCCTATGATCACCGAGTCATAAAAAAACAAGACCGACAATGGGGTTTTTTTTGACGAGAGGAGCTAGAAAACAACAGAAGATGATGGATTCTAGAGTTCAGGGGGTTATTACAGAAGCACTCTTTTAAAATTACTACTTTTAAAATTACATCTCCAATCCAGAAACCAATTTAAAATGGCTGCTGTGACAGGCAGTTCTTACACGGCATTACAATTTTACACGGGCAGACTAACTTTCCGTACTGCAGAGAATTTTAGCAGCTAAGTTTTTTTTGTTTTTTTTTTAAATCCCAACAGCAAAAAAGCAATCAATCAGTGCTGCTCAAACAAAGCCTGCCAGCCTGTCACCATAATCATCAGCAAAGTCGATACAGCACAGGTTTGTGAACTAGGTATCCACATGATATTGATATCATTCATCATCAGTGACAAATGTTGACATAAAACCCATTTAAACCCATTTAAAATGCAGGATATTGTCATCAATTGTGTGCCACCATTAGCCAGCAAAACAATCATTGCAGTAACAAGCCCGGGCAATGAGGCGCGTTTGAGGTTTGCATGTATAATGGGAAAACTCTTTAAAAAAAAAAAAAAATAGGATAGACTGTTTTTATTCTGTAATAACCCCCTGACATGTTTAAACCACTGTTATCAAAGGCTATGGAAAAGTTAGTTTCAGGTGTTTTAAGCAGAAGACATCTACCAGGTAGGAGTGCTGATTACTGCCTCGAGGCAACACGGGCCAAAAAGCTATCTGTTCAGACCATTCACTAATTAGCACTAGCTAGAACACCTTTAATAGCGCAAGGGAACCACGATGAGCAGGACTTGAACACTGAAAGGCCATATGAGTCTGTGTGTTCAGCCAGTGTCCTTTAGAGGAGCTCTTGTCCATATAATGTGGGAGGCACTACTGGGGCTGTTCGCATGTCAGCAGAATGTCTGATAGGTACTGCCTGATGGTTAAGTGCCACAGACCCTCAATGGTAAAAGAAATTCAAGGAGGTGTATTATGACCGGAATACACACTGACTGCACAATAGGTCCCAGTTCACATAGTCTAAAAATACTTCCCTGCAACCCTTCAAACGAGACTAGATGTGTGCGTTTGTCATTCAATTATTGCCATAGTAACATGACCCATTTGTCCAAGACCCTGTATAAGTCCTTCCCCTTTTGCCTGTACCATGAATGTAACAATAAAAAACATGAAAAAAAAAAAAAGAATGAGTACAAAAATCCACCATCCAGCTCGGAGTATGTGCTGGCAAGAACAAACAAATGTTTGGTTGTCTTCAAGCCAGGCTGCAGTATTGTTGAGCTCCAGTGTGCGGCGTTACTGAGCTGTGGACTGTGGCTGTCCGTGGGGTTTTTCTCTGCATGGCTGGGGGTCAGACAGTCAGGCGGTTGTTGGAAGGTTGTAGGGGGCTCCAGGAGGCTGTGTGGGCGGGGGTGTCCTGAGAGTACCCGGACGCTCGACTGTCACAGCACGACTGATTCTCCTCTTTGCTCATCCCCACTGTGCACAAGCGCCGGTGCCTCAGCAGCCTGTCTGTCCGTGAGAAGTTCTGGAGGCAGACAAAGAAAAATGTGTGTTTCAGCTGAGGCGGCAGGAGACCGCTATTGATACCGCTAGGAGAGGGCTTGTATAATCTTATGAGAAACTCTAAAAAGTGAATGGATAGCACATTAGTTCCACAGGGGAGAAGGGCTCACTAACCTGATGGCAGCGATCGCACTGATAGGGCTTCTCTCCACTGTGCACTCTCTTGTGTCTGTCAAGGTGGTAGCGCTGGATAAACCGCATATCACACGCATCACAAGCAAACGGCTTTTCCCCTGCAAAAAAAACAAACACAGGTGAGTTATTCATCATGACAGCAACCAGTAGATATTTTTCTGTATGTTTTTAGTGCTTGCATTACATGAGTGACAAAATCAGGGATGCACAATATTATATTTGGCCAACATCTGATACTCACTGGGCAAAATAAGAAAACTACTACAACTTAGGTTATGCAAAACAAGCCATACGTATTTTTATATAAGATTTTCTTTCAGACAAAATTGCAAGATTCATCCTATTTCAACAGGCTTGGATGATGCTCCCCCTGAGAAAATCCTAACAACCACAACCAGGGCAAATATAACCTATTTCACATATCTACATGTCATATCAGCATAAATGTTCATGTCAGGCCGATAGCAATATTTCATTTTAAAGACAATATTGGCCGTTACTGATGATTTGTGGATATTATTGTGCATCCCAAGACACAACACTTTCTTAGAGAGGGCTGACGTAAGTGAGCACCCTTTAGATTTACCTGAAAAAAAAAACAAAAAACAAAAAAAACATGGTTCCCATCATAGGCCTGACTCACTGATAAATTATGATTACTATGAAAATTTATTATTCCACATTTTTTGTCACTTAAGTCTGAAGGTTCTCACTTGAATCAACCTGAGCAAACAGTGGTCCCCCTCCTAATCAAACAAACCTGCTGCCCACAGTCAGCTAGTGCAGAGGACACGGGAACAGCACGCTGAAGTGGAGACCTGCAGGCTGGGAAGACTCACCTGTGTGTGTAAGTATGTGTCGCTTCAGGTGGTAGCTGCTCCGGAATGCTCCATAGCAGTGATCACAGATGAAATTCTTCTGGACTTTGAGGGAACTGTCGTCGCCCATATCCATCGGAGGAAGCATAGGCTAAAAAAATAAAAGAATAAAAAAAATAACATACATTTTCAACGTTAGTTCTAAGTCTGGAAGAACAAGGGGAGGTCTTTACATTCTGCTTTTTCCTCAAAACACACGTTTGAAACACTCCATACCTCCACTTTCTCTTTAACTTTGTTGGATGCCCCTGATTTTTTGTGCTTTTTCTTGGGTTGCATATTCTGGTTTGCTTGCATGTCCTTTTCATCCATCATTCTTGATGAGTGGTAATCGCCGTCCTTTCGGATCAACTTGTGGAGAGAAAATACCATCGGGGGTCAGTTTGCAATGACACAATAATTTTGTTATTCGTACAAGCAATCAAGTATTCGTCTAAGAATAAATAATATCATATAATCACATCATGTGAGCCCAATGAAAAATACATCAATATGTCATCAAGTTAAGACATACCACAGAATTTAGCTACAATTAGTCAGCTTGTAGTTTGTTAGGTTTCTGGTTTGGTGTTTAACTCGACTAACATAATGTCGGGAGGTTGCAAAATGTTTGATCTCTTCATTTGTTCATGCAAAGAACAGGAATGACAGTGTTAACCGACTTTCTGAGGGACCTTATCATTTTTTTTTCTCCGTGCAAAGCGAACAAAGATGCTCTTGTGGTGAGTGTGGGGCTCTGCGTGATGTGTCTCTCTCACCAGGGGTGGGCAGCTCCCAGCAGAGGGGTGGCCCATGTGGCTGTGATGCGGCTGGCCGTGGTGACCCTGGTGCCCGTGGCTGTGGCTGTGCTGTGAGTGGGTCTGGTGGCTCTCAGGACTGTCCCTCTGCCCCTGGCCCAGTGGTGACATCATCTTCTTCTGGCCTGGAATGCTGTTGGCTTGCATCAGTGCCATGCTGGACAGCACTGCCTCGCAGCCCAGCAACCCAGCCTAGCAACACAAACAACAGGTCAGAGCAGGGAGAGGGGGCCACGGGACTCCTCACAGAGACAAGGAGTCAGGGAGAGACTGAGGAACAGGGATAACGAAGAAATGCACTGGCCCAGGACTGGGAACACAAAAACTAAAAGCATGATGGTGATTCTGTAGATGAGGAGACTTCCACTGACCCATTTCATATGGTCTCGAACAGAGTTGTTGGAATGGTGTGTCATCGCCGTGGTTTGAATGCGTGTGTGTTTGGGGAAACAGAGGGGGCTTCACTCAGGATGAGGGGTGACAGAAGAGACCAACACCCACCCAAATCATCAGGGGCCAAAGCCTGAAAGTAGAGGCATGACAACATGAGGCTAAGATTTCTACATTTTGGAATTAGGGACTGGGACGCCAGACCAATCCGTTTAGGTTTAATCAGTTATCAAATCTGGATCAAAGCAGAAACTTAGCCCCAGCACTTTGCTATATGTACAGTTTAACAGACCTGAAGAAAGCCCCAATGGTTTGGTGCATGCCAAACATTCCCATGGGCAACAGAAAACCTAGGACTGTCAGGTAAAAGGATTATTCAATGATCAAAGAAAAGAAGGAAAGCTGATGGAGAGGATGAAGACAACCTTGTCTTTTTACAGACATCTATGTAGATCTAATATATGTATTACGCTAGCAAATAACTTTTTAGACAAGATGATATATACAAGTACTAAAGGCTAACATCTCTAAAAGAGCATGCGTGCTTCCGATTAAGAGAAGATTGTTTAAACCTACTCCAAAGCAGTTTCTCATACAGCTTTAGGTATTTAGGTATACTGACAACACTGATACGCATGTCAGAGTCTATAAGCGCTTTTGTTCAAACAAGTTTGGCCAACTGTTCCAGCTTACAACAGGAGACATGAAAGCATGCTCTTCTATAGAACAGACTGAGTCTACAGCTAGTCAAGCAACACTTTCCAACACAATCACACTGATGAGGGATGAAGTCATGAATTTATTTACGTCATGCTAAACTTGAGAAAACCAGTTTTGATACTTTGTTTGGTCCAACAAATGGTGTAGTATGCATCGAGAAGAGGAGGATTTGAGTTGTATAGGGTGCTTGGCCTTCTCAACACGCTTAATAATGCATTCTGAAAACATTAGTGATTCAGATAGATGTTTCGATCATAGAAAAGCTTCTATGCTGACAAATACAAAAATATAAATGATCAAATACGGGGATTTCATAATAGAGAGCTTCTATTAAACACCAAATGGCCTGAATGCAGAGGTAGATCTATCTTGCACTCTCATATAATCTTATTCTTTCATGTGTTTCATTGTGCTGTACTGTATCTAGATGTCAGGCAATGAAACTTTATTCTCTCACATGACCTGCTAATGTGGATCGGAGTTTTAAAGTTTTGGGGTTTTTTTGCGTTGCCTAAAAAGGACCTGCCTGACTGAAACACACTGCGTCCATTCCTCCTGCAGAGGCCAGTTTATTCTGTCCTCTGACAATAAGCCAGATTTTTAATTGTTTGACACAGTGGGCCATTATTTTATTAAAATGTTGCGTATTTCCAAACAACGGCGCAATTATTTCTCACTAGATATTTTTTTTAACCTTTATTCCGTAGGATCTTTGTGTATTGTTGATTGTTGCATTGCCATTAAAAACTACAACCATGACTCAACCCTCTCATCATTATCGAACTATAACAGAGAACTATGACAGGAAAAAACAAGCAATGCAGCACCCGCTTCTCTTCTCTCACATGCAAAAAGATGAAAAAGAGAAAGGACAAGGGCTGGTGAACTATTTTTTTCATGCAACTGGCATTATATCTCAGGCACCGCCAAACCACACAGTCCAACTCTGCCCGGCTGGTTCTCCTACAGCTAACTCTGCAGCCTGAAGCCTTTCATGATGAAACTCAAAGTAAACCTCAGGCATCTTATTAAGGAAATCAATGGGAAAGACAGGACTACAAAACCCTGTCTAATTAATGCTCCAACTGACAACAAATTAGCATGTTACTCACACACACATAAAAACATAAAGAATCTTTGGGGTTTTGTTGCACACTGTCATTAGTAGGCATGTGGTTTGGTGCTTTTGCAGAAGAGGGCACACTGATCAGCCAAACATGATGCCCCCATTTTTTTTTTATTATTATTATTTTTTTTAATATGCACTTGCTACACGTTAAGCTACACAACCAAATGACTGAACTGCTCTGTAGCCTTTGGGGCAAAATGAGCATCTCGCACCAAGTGATGTTTATTTGTCGCACGGGACAAAACGGCCAGAACAATGAGAGAGGCGCCTTGGTGCAGCTGGAGGAGCTTATCAGGAGCTCGGGGTTAGAAAAGGTGAAGGATGGTGAGAGTCCATGCTTGCTAAGAAAGAAGCAGCTTGAGGCTAGCTAGCTACCAGGCATTGGGACAACTGTGGTATGAGAGTGTCCTGAACCCCCACCCCCCGCCCCAGACAACACAACAACAGCGAGGCAGGGCGTGCAGTTGAGCGCCGACTACAAAATAACAGCTGCAACAATTGTAACAAATGAAAAAGTTGCACGTTGCAAAGCGCGGGGGTATTCGCTAGCGAGGTGCGCAAGAAAACGGCCCGCTTACCTTCCGATCTTGAGAGTTAAGCAGATTATTATTTCTTGTCGCACTTCCAATTTTTTCTCAGTTTACAAACACTGACAGGAAACGCTACCGGAAGTCGTCCCCGGGGAGAGCGCGGATTGGGCGGACGCTCGGCCACGTGGTTCACGCGGGGCGACGCGCCTTCGCGGCCATGTTTGGAAGGGCAGGCTGGAGGCAAGGGGGTGAAGGAGCTGGGATGTGAGTGATGAGTGATGTCCGAAGCCAAGTGCAGCACCGAAGATGAATGGGATCAACAGCAGGAGGAGGAGCGGAGTTCAGTGGCGTGCGGAGACTCTCTCTCACGGGCCAAACGTTTCACACAGGGCACCTCCTCCCCACAAATGGCAGGGTAGAGTTACCAGGGACACACTCCCCAGCCCAAGGGGGGAGTGCTCTCCAAACTTATGGTGAAAATAAAGATGGCAATATCTAACCATTAAACTGAATTATTCATTTTAATTCGGTGCAATGGACACTTTTCAGAACATTCATTTGAGAATTACGAAGGAAAACACAACACGACGTAGTCTATTTACATTTTGGCCCCTTGTCTTAAAAGTACATACTTAACTGGAAATAGATGAGACAAATTTTGCTGTGATAACTCCCGAAAATAAACAAATTACATCCTCAAGTCTCTTATCTTGTTGGCTGTTTAGCAAAAATGGTACAAATAGAAATCCCCATACTGTGCTCTTTGGGTGATAAAGATGAAGGCCATACTGCAGAAATAATTAGCAAGTCAAATGTTACATAACATCACACCCATGGACTGGAAGAGTTAATTTTGTTTGTCAGTGTGCAGTGAGGAAAGAAAAAAAATCTGGGCTTTTGTTAGAGAAACAAAAAAATTATATTACACTTGCAATAGATAATGACTCTTGTGAATGTGTGTGTGTGTTTAAAAGCAACCTGCTGCCTCCATGTGAAACCTGGGCCTCATAAAAATGATGTGGATATTACGCTTTTTTTTTATGTTCCAGTGGCTCCAGTGAACAACACAACACACACCACTTCAGTTCTGTTTGTTCTGCAGAACTTGTCACTGAATGAAGTGCCCTTGAAAGTTTTACATCCATTGTGTTAAAAAAAAAATGATTGTGCAATCCTCAGGCAGTAAATGCATACAGGATATGCCTGGCCCTTAGCCTCCTTTAATTTCCGGTAATTTGACTTAATTTGACTTTGGAAATGTTTTTTTTTTTTCAGTCAGAGAAGGTCACATATCCACATTTAGCAAAAGAAAAAAAGGAACAAGCTATTGTGCCCATTCATATTACTCTACACATAATACTACTACTACAGCTACTACTACTACTGCTACTACTACTACTACTACTACTACTAATAATAATAATAATAACAATAATCTAATGAAGATTATTTGTTTTTGGACATTGACAGTGCACAAGCAAATTCCAGCATAAAACAACCATATATCCTCATTAATATGCTCAGGCCCTATGCATTATGGCTAATATTGCTGAGCCCCTCTCCTGTCAATATATCACCCCTTAATGAGAATAATATTTCCCCCAGTCAGATTTATTGTCATTGTTAATATTATGCTAGATAGTGAACTAATGAAGCCACTGGTACTGTGAGCACCAAGTGGACACTAGCCAATAAAGAAGATAGCTGGCGTTAAAAAACTGAGATAACATTTTTATCAAATATGATCCTGTGTTCTCCATTGCAGAAAAAAAAAAAAAAACTAATTATGATTTAGAGTTCTCTATAGCCCCTTTTGGATGAGATGGTTCCCCCAGGATAGGCACTAGAGGGTAATTGTGCCTATTATCTGAGTTATTAATTAATTTGAATTTTGTCCAGAGTGACCATGCCGATGATTTCCCCCTCCACCTCACTATTAATTTTTGGCCCCAGTTACTGAGTGCACACTGAGTGGTGCTCTCATCCCAGTCCTGTCTGGAGAGCCGCCTCTGTTTCAGGTCATTTGGAGGTGATGGTGCCAGGTGCACTGCTTCCTATCGCCCATGCAAAGCCTCAGAGGAGGGTGGCAATCATGCTGTTAAGTTGGCAGTAAATGATGAGCTCCAAAATGTGTCCAGTCTGTTTGGCATCCAAAGGCTAAAGACTGTACCTCCTCTAAATACCATCAAAGAGGGATTTAAGAGGAAATCTGGATGTCCCGTGCGTGTCGGAGCATTGAATGGCACCCACTTACCAATAATAGCCCTTTCAATCTGCCACGCTGACTTCTGCAACCACAAGCGCTGGTTAAGTGTGGTCATTTGGCCTCTTATAGACCACATGTGGAATTTCATGGACTTTGATGCTGGGTGGCCTAAAATATGTCATGATGTCTTTGTTTTTGAAAATTGTAAACTTTGTATATAGTGGGCAAACAACGCTATTTTTCCTGCTTTCACAAAGGCCATTTAAGGCATGGACATCCCAGTTGAAGGAAAACTGTTTTGAAGACCTTTCCTGATGATGATGAAAGAGTAAGATGACTTCAGCGGATGCTTGAGCAGAAACTGCACCCATTTCTCCATCCATCACAGGCATTCGGCTAACTTAACTACAGCGGGTGCTGGCTGATGAAAAGAAAGGCCAGAAAACAAAAAAAAAAATGTCATTCTGTCATGTTATATTCTGTTGAACCTCTGTGAGACATGGATATGGCATTAATCTGACATGTTACAGAAAGGCAAAGATGTTAGTTTGTCATAAGAAATCCCAAATAAAACAAACATGACCTGTGCAGGGCAGAGTCAGTACATCTTTGTTCTTTTGCTCAAAATGTTTTCCTCGGCTTGTTTTCTCAAATCAGATCAATATTTAATGAGAAAACACATAAGACATAAATCATAAAGTACAAAACGGCTCTAACAATTATTGAACTATCAAGTCACATTGTATGCATTTAACAAGCTTGTTCATAATATGACAGCATCAACACCTCAGAGTATACTGAAAGAACAGCAGCAAAAATATTTTTACTTGAGCATAACTAAGTTGCAGGACGTAATTTACTCAAACTTTAAATGTGCACAATTCAAAAACTGGTGTGTGGGCAGTGAATTATAACTCCACTTCCATTGACTTGTAGTAGTGCACAGGCTCGGTTGTAGCTTTACCCTAATAAAGAAATAAACAACTAAGTAATTAACTGACTAGCCAAATAATTAAAATGAATGAATGAATAAATAAATAAATAAACAGAGGGTTCATGTAAGTCCAGTGGGCCGCCATCGGCTCGTAAAGCTGCCAAATAATTTTCTGACTTGAAGATTGTTTGGATGGAGTGGTTTGGATGTAGAGAAGGACCTTAATAAAGCTCTCTGTATATGTTTCTATAGCTCCTTGTGTCAGTCGGTGGGTCATCAGTCCTTAAAAGCTGAGCAGCAAAATGTACAGGAAAAATATGAGAGTGGAACACAACAAAAGTACAGCAACGAGATTGAAGCAGCTGTGTGACCAATATTTATTTTTTAAAAAATCTCAAAATTAATGGCATATTTTCATTCTGCTGGATCATCAGCTGGTGAGCCAGGTGAGGCTGAGGAGCCACATAACCCTCAACCTAACACCTACAACTAATAAGGAGAAGGAAACATGTATCTCTATTTCTAAATGCTGATACTGCGCTCGACTCCTCCTGACTTTGCCGAGTGCTGGTAAAAATTTAGACTGAGGTCAACAGTGGGTCAGAGGAGAGCTAAATCATTCAGCTGGCTACATCAACCCTGATGTCCATACAGCATAATCACATACAGAGTGGATTTTACTGGCCTTATGAAGGACTTGTCTGCAAGGAAAACCGGACTCAGATGTGGTGTGCTGATTGATTTGAGTCCAGTGGCTGTGATGGACTGGAGTCGTGTTAGCTGGGAGTGTCCTCTGATTGCTGATGTTAATGGTGAGAGAGAATACTCCAAACTGCTCGCTCTTGTTGTTGTTGTATGGTTGTCGAGCATGTCTGCTTGGACATGATTGCTGTTTCCAGCTGGCTGGCTGGCTGTGAATCATCCTCTTGCAGGTTAGATAGCGTTGTGTGTGAGTGGTCTACTTGTGTGTGGCCAGGTTGTGCAGGGTCTTGCTCCAGATGCCTCACAGAATTATGTTGTTTTTCCTGTAGTGGGATGGGTCTACATTTAGTGTATTCTCAGGGCCTCTCAGCACCTTAATCCACCACTGGTGACACTGGCCCTTTATAATGGAGGTTTGACAGATTGGAGATATTACATCACCATGGGCTGGCTGTCCTGGCACTGAGTCTCCACAGCCTCATTTCAAAGTGCAGGCAGCTGTGTCGAACCTGACTGTCCTGGGCAACCCGCTGTCTCTCTGCTTTGTTTCTCGGTCATGTCGTGCAGGCCAGGTTTTTGTGCCTTGTTTTACTGTAAAACTGTGAACGCAAACTGTTTTATGATACTACTACACACTGTATTTTTGAAACAAAATAAAAATTCACTCTGGCCATTTTAATGCATCTATTTATCATGGTGTCTCTTGATGATGACAGGCTGTTCCCAGTCCCAGACCTTGGACTGTCATCCTCATAAGAGCTGTATGCCCTTGCTGACGTGAATGGTTCTCATTGGTTTGATTGTCCCCATCTGTTCTGACATGCGGTGTTGGAAGAGGCTGAGACAGAGAACCCAGACAAGTTTGGGTAATTGATTTGAAATATCTTGAGTTGTTACGGCAAATGTTAAACATGATATTAAAAAGGTAATTTTGCCAAAAATCTCACCAGATGTTACTTCACTCATCATCACAGCTGCTGGTGAGTTTGGTCAGCTGCATTGCAACCTGTTCGAAACAGGGCTGCCAGTAGCTAAAAAGTTTGAGTAATAAAAAAATGCTCAAATACCCAAAACATCTGGTTTATGGAAAGCACTTAACAGGGTTTTTTGGAAAGGTGTTTTAGCTGCAGTAAATGAAGTTAGCAATCACTAACACAACACAGGTTCTCTTTAAATAATGTCCAACAATCTTGTCATGAATTAAAATCTTCTTATGCTCATGAAAGGGTGGACATATTTTGTTCAAAGTTTAAGCACTGACATAATGACCTATTGGTCTTTTGGCTGAATTCTTAGATTTGATTTCACATCCACAGATGAACACAAGAGTTATATACTTAATATTACAAAGCATTGTGACTATCTGACACAGTGAATACCCACTTTATGGCACTAGCATCATCATGATATAGCCTATGACAGTTTAATTCCTGTCTTAGCCGTGAGACAGATGATTCCCATACTTTGGATGCCAACTTGGGCCCAGGCAGAGGATCTCTCTCCAGCCGGAGACACTGATTACTCTTTTCATCTGCTCCAGAAGCTGCCTCTGTGTCCTTAGATAATCCCTAAATAGTAGTGGTTGTGGCTACAAATCCACAGTACCCAGCTTCTACAGGGCGCACCCTGAATTTCCAGCCTTGCTGTTCAAGCTTGCCTGCTGGCTCCGTGCATCTTAACTTCTTCCTTTCATTTGCCGCATCTACTGCATCTTCCCATGGCACCAGTGAGTTATGCTGAAGTATATAATGTCATTTGCTGTGGTTGGGCTCCCTAGTTGCATGAGAGCATAAATTGAAGGTGGTTTAGCTGTCACATCTCATGAATTTTGAATAAAAGTGTTACGATTATGCTGCTCTAAAATTGTGGTAAAGCACTGCATTGACTGGGCTACTGCTTTTATAGCCTGAAACAGGAGTGAGACACCATTGCATAAAGAATAAAATAACACAGAAAGGGCTTTGTTCAATACGGCTGTATTTTAAATAATTAATATATAATCATTTTCGGCTCAAAATATTACTCCGGCATCAAGCTTTGTAATCTTTGACTTCCAGTGTGACTTTGCCAGTCCATTAGAGTATATATCAAACTACTGTGCCATTCAAAACTGAAAAGTGCACAGGACAGAAAGGGAGGAGTCCAGGTGAAAACTAATCTATTTAAGTGCAATACTGGCCACACAGTCTCTATCATACCAAGAGGATGTTGTATTGATGTTGTGTTTCACTGGTTATGGTTCTCCCATGGCCTCGAATGACCCTGTACGTGAGAGTGAATGAAAATGAAATTGACCCCAGGGCGTCCTGTCATATTAGCTCGACAGCCTTACAGTTCATTATGAGGCATAGAGGAATCTGAAACTTGAGTAAACAGGGCTCAAGGTTTATGTGACACCTTAACAAAGGGAAATACTACCTCCACCCATGAGCTCAGACATGCATACTTAACAAACCTGAGTATTTAAATTGGCACAGTGTTTAAAGATAGATTTCTCCCCTGACAGTTTGCACTGGCGTCCGTATTTACCAAGCAGAACTGAGAGTAACTGTCTCCCTAATGCTAAATATGAGATGTGGATGCATTGTCAACAAAAGTACGCCTTACCAATTTTGGATGCTCATTATGATGGTAAAGAGCAGTGAATAATTTAGAGTAGAGCGATTTACGGCAATTTCACTTTTCTCTGTCCTTTTGTTTAAACATTTAAGTGACAGTTTGTATTATTGATGTTTTGTGTATAAATGTAAATGTATAATTTTTCGTAACACGGTATGTTTGAAAGAATTTGTATTCATGGCTTGGGCAGTGACTCGGGCGCAAACTTCCTAACCATGAAGGAAGTTTGGAAGTTCCCCACCTTGCCAGGACTTCCCGAACATGCCATGACTGTGCCTGTGTCCTCCGGGAAGCGTGGATCTTTGTACCACATCCACAACACTGACATCATGTCCGCAGTAAATCAAGATCATTGTGTTGTGTGCAGGTTTAGCTGTAGCTCCACTGCCCCCCTCCCTTCAGCTCTACTCACAAAGCTGCAGGGAAAAAAACATTGAACTGTTACATCTAGAAAGTTATGTTTGACCTGACGGTGATAAGCATTATGATTTGGGACCCTCTCTCTGTGACACAGTAAATTTGAAAGCTCAGTAAAAAGGCTCATTCAGGACATAAAGGTTAGCTGTTCCCTTGGTTTGCCTATCTGCTGCTGTTATAAAGATTTAACACATTAAGCAGAAGTTTTAAAATGTCACATAAAACAGAAATGTTCAATATGTATATGAAAATAGGACTAGATTTGCCATAATCATGCTGCTTAAAAGTTACTGAATCACTTAATCAGATATTTAAGTTCTACTGGTGGACCTTAACTGAAGGCAACCGAGATCAGATGTCATGGCAGGAGTTGGAAGGAGGCAGTCTTCGTCCCAGAATAATTTCATTATAATGTCATATGGCATGAGGGAACAATGGGGAGAAACTTTTACAGAAAAGTGGGATGAGTACATTTTGTGTTTATGTTGTACAAATACCAGACAACTATTTGTCAGTTCAGCAGTTTGCATTTGAAAAAAAGATACAATTTGTGCAACATTTCATTCACACCAAGTATTAACGTTCAGTCCATTACTGTATTTACATTAAGAAAACATTTATTAACTTCACATTTGTTTTCATAGTTTAGACAGGTCCTGATAAAGCTTTGCAGGGTTAAAATAAAGAGGATAAAAATCAATATTTCACACATTCAAATAAGAATTTTTTTTTCTGACTTGGAGATCGAAAAGACAAAAACCATGATCACAGAAACATTCTGTTTGTGTTTGAACTACTTTTACAGCACCTTAGATCAAACGGGTTTGAGCTGGAAGTTTTGAAAAATTGACTTGAAGGCAGTTTTTTTTTTTTTTTAAATTTCATGTTTTCATAGCTATGACATTGCTATTTCATTCAAGAGTCCTTTAATTGTGGTGTGACTCATCTTCAGATGAACTTAAATAAAGAGGCTGATGACGAATCATCTAATAATTTGTATGATGTTTTCTTCCTTAAAGGTCACTTTGGACGCTATTTCCTATGACAAAGTAGGAAGTAGTACAGATGATTGTCCATTTCATAATGTCTGTGAAAGTGAGCCCCTGTGCGTGTCAGGGAAAATCCAAATAGCTGTAAGGCCGTGGGGTGTTGTTACTTTTATGATTGTTCTCTGTACTGATCACTATGTTTCTCATCTGAGTGTCTCAGGATGAAAATTTCCATAACATAAATTCCCTGAGGACAGAAGGAAGTTCAGTCAGCTGCCAGACAGCAAAGGCCTCAGCTGGACTCCAGGAGAAAGTCAATGCTTTCAGGTGGCAGTGCCCAGTCGTCCTGGCTGAGCAGGGAGTGCAGGTGGGCCGCTGTAGCATTTTTCCTTTGGCAGGTGCACCAGTAGCGCAACATGGCAAATACTCGCTCCACATGACTGAATGGATTTTCCTCCTCAATCTGCTCCAACCTCACAGAGGGGATGCTCAGCGCCAGTCTGCCAATCTCCTTCCAGGATCGTCCAATGGCACGCGCCACCAGCATCAGCTGCTTCTCCTTTACCAAGTCAGAGCCTGTGCAATCAAACATGAAAAAAAAAAACAGCAGCTAATAGTAACTACCCTCTTTACAATGTTTTCAATGCAACAGGTTTGAGAGTAGTTAGTAACTCACCATTTTTGCATGTCCATTTGGAAGGAGGGGTCGCTTCTGACTCAAGAGCTTTTTCTCTCTTTGCTGTTGTTTTGGTTTCATCTTGTAAAAGTAACACCAAAAACATGAATTTTTAACAAACAGAAATATAACATCTTATTAGTGAATTTGTGAAAAACTGTACACTGTTTTTTCTACCTGCTGGAAGCGTGCTGAGTTGAAGGTCCTTGAGAAAAGCGAGCATAGGGAACGTGTCCTGCAGGTCCTTCTCCTTCAGAAGCTCCAGGAATCCCTGCGCTGCCTTCTCCTCTCTCTGGATGACATGATCCAGAAGATCCCTCACCTTCTCACTAGAAACACGGGCAGCTTTCACCTGCTCGTAGCCTTGGCGAGACACCAGGCTGCGAGAATCTGCGTGCTGCAGTACAAAGTCAGCATCAGCGCTCAGGATGTCTATTAGCTTAACCTTCAGGCTTCTCAGTAGTTCTCTTGCTGGTTCCTCAGCCATGACTGAAGGTCACGCAACACCACCACCTGGAAAAAAGATAGCAACGATGAAATCTCAAATATCTACGGTGCAAGCAGGGATGAAATCCAAGACTGAATGACTGAAGTAAGATACAAAAGCAATTACTGAGAGAATATCAGCAGCTCAACAAGGCTCACTTCTCTCTAGCTCAGAAGATTTTCTCCATTTAATATTCCCAGAATATTTGTGCATATTGAATTCACTTAATGAAAAGGTTTGTATTCCTGGAAGTTGGTGTGGCAAATTTTAATGCACTGCACCTCTTTAACTAATGAAACCTTTGCAGTGGGGGGCACCGTGCCTGCGGGGCCTTATTAATGGATGATAATAGATTATTTCAAGTCGTCCATCACTTTTGACAGCTGGTTAATATTGTAATTAGCTTGTTGCTAATTGACTGATGCATCTTGGGCCACCACTAAGGCTATAAATCGAGTTTAATTGCGGGAAAGACTTGTTCATTCCTAGGAAATAATTATTAGACATTGTTTGTGTTGTAAATTGCTGATTGTATAAGAATCCAGACTCTCTCCACCTGTGTTTTTGCATATTTTAAAACTGATATGGGTGTACAGTGTATGATTGTAAAACTCTGACATCAAGAAGTGAAGGCACCTTGATTTTGCAGCAGTTATTAGATTGTAAGAAGCTGGTGTGCCATAAGACAGATGAACAGAAATAATAGAAATTAACATCTGCATTCAAGTCATTCTTCTACACAGGACCACACTGATATAGAATTCTACCATATGTTTTATTTAAAGCACTAATCTCTTAGATTTTGATAACAAATGAGTATTTACCAAAAGCAGGAGTAGAAATATGGAAAAAATACTGTTTGGGCATCAAAATCACTTTTGTTTTTTTTTTGCAACTTCCTCTTGGAGCAGCAGGCACATGCCACACATGTGCTTCGATAACTCAAGATCGATAAATCTGATTGGCTTACAATAAAAAGTATCATTTATGTAACAAGCAGCTTCATTGGAAGGGTTAGATGAACCAGCAAAAATGGTGATGTATTTTATTTTTCTCTATTTGACTCAGAAGTCACAAGTGGGCTTATATGGTACATGGGCTTAATAGGTACGTTTACCCTAAACCTCAGATTAGGACAAATTAGGACTCAATGCGAAGGATAAAAGTGGATTTATATATCGACCTATCTGTTTAATGAAGCGCTCAGTGGAGTGCGACACGTTATTAATCATATGTAAATAACCTATACACATACAGCAGTCCTTTGGTGTAAATTCATAACTATGTAATTATACTGGCCTACATCATTTATGAACAAATTGGCGTTTTATTCCGCACGCAAGGTAATATCCATCCGCTCATCCACACCTGCCATGTTTCACAGCCTCTGCGACCCAGTTACTCTTCGATAGTTTGGTTTATTTAACACAAATGTATTCTGAATATGTATTTGAAACAGTTTTTTAAACAACTAGAGCCTCTTACCATTCACTCTAACAGCTGTGGTAAGATAAATAACACCACTTTCACTCGCAGGCAGCAGACATTTCCTCTGCTCAGCTCAGACACCCCGCGCAGCTCCGTGTTTTTGTTACCGCCTCTTTCCTCAACTTCCTCCTCTTCTTCTCTGCTGGTCTAGGGCAGCTGGGTTTTCTCAGTGTGGCCTTACTGCCATCTGCTGGACTTCATCTTCCACTGCCCATATCATATTGTAGATTGGATTTTGTAGTATTTCTTTGTGAGTTTTCTGCACACTGTTTGTTACCACCAGCCCGTCGCTTGAGTGTGCTGCCATCTAGTGGAGGAAGGATTTAACTGCACTAACTCTGCCTTGGCTGGTGAACTGGTGACATCTGGTGGATTTGTGTATACAGTGTCTTAGTTCACAGTCACACCAAATATATCGACTGTAACTGTTTATCTGTATGTCTTATAACTGTAGACTCTGATGCACGCCCTTCTAAGACACAGCCTTTGGGGGAAGTTAAGGAAAATGGAAAACTTAATGGAAAAATTAATTGGTAATTAGTATTAAACTCATAGTCTGACTCAACGGAAAAAAACGGCTGCTGGCTTAATGCAGTGGGCAGCAGACAGATGCTTTCCCAAGACACTAATGTATTTATGAAACTGTACTTATCAGAGCTTCTTTAGAGGTTGAATAAAAAATACACTAACAAACTTACAGCAATGCAGCAGTCATGCATCCAGAATATCTGCAGAACAAAACTTAATGGAAATAGCGTACCTCCTGTAATATAAATAATACTTTTATCTAACATACATACACACAGTTGAATGTGTCTTTAAATGAATGGGTAGAACTGACTGGCATAGTGACACAGCTAGTAAAGACCCTGAAAACTGGACAAGTTCACAACCCATTATCCCAGCTGTGGGACTGCAGGGTGCTCCTGTGGTTAGAGAAACTGCTGCAGTGCTGAAAAGTCTCAGGTTCGGTCCCCTCGACTGCCGGTGTGTGTTCACCGTCAGCTGTGTACTCTGCCAAAGTGTCTGAGCAAGACACCAACCCGGACCTAGATATGTCACCTTAATGCCTCAAGTGAAAGTAAGAAGGAGAACCATCCTTGCAGAAATGTGGCTCTGATGAAATGTTGGTAGGCTTAAATGAAAGACACCTAAATGATCAAATTCAAGCTGATGGTGGACCCACCCGTGCTCTTCTACTAGCAGTTTATGGTACATGAAGGTTGATATGGTTTAATGTTTGCAAAGGTTGGTGGTTGTGGTGTTAGGACACATGAATATGATTACTGTGTCATATGTTGATATGCCAGCAGTTTGGGAAATTGAATTTATTGTCTTTTATTATACGGTTTGGCTGTGTTATGTCTATCTATCTATCTATCTATCTATCTATCTATCTATCTTGGGGATGGGGAAAAAGCGATTCAGTTTCAAAATACAGTTTTTTTGTTCAATGATTTTTATGTTGCCATGGCGTTCCTGAATTAATACTTTGTTGTTGTTTTTTTTGTTTTTTTTGCTTTTATTTTATTCAAGGTGGAAAATATTGTATGAATCAAGCTTATCACCACAGGAATTAAATATTGAAAGAAAAAAAAAGTGCCTGACTGACAGTAGAGATTCATGCTGCACCTCCACACTTTAAATCAAAAGTCTGGCAGAACTTTGGCTTTAATAATTCAGAGGATGAGTTAGGCAGGAGCACTGCTGTATGCAAACTATCCCACAGAAGAGTCAAGTATTGTGGTAACACGACCAACATGCAGCCCATGCTGCCCATATTAGGACAGGATTACTTTGGCTGGTTGGTTTCGATCTTTAGGCCTGCAATTTTACCGACTTGCTAATGATAACTCTCCTTAGAAGTGGGATTCAGCTGTTTTCCATTTCCATTTTTTATGTTAAAAATCAAAAATTGCACAATATCATAAAATTGAATCAGAAAACTTACAAAATCGCAATAATTACACAAAGGTAATGCACCAAAGTATCATGAAACTTATCATATCATAGGGTTCCTGCTGATTTCCATCCTCTCTCTCTCTCTCTCTCCCTCCCTCTCTCTCTCTCTCTCTCTCTCTCTCTCTCTCTCGATGTATCTATCTATCTGATGTAAAGGGAACACACTGTCACCTGTAGCAGTACAAATATGCCTTTGCACATCGTTTTGCATGATGAGCTGTTTTGCTGAAATGAGGGTGGGATGAGAGCTGAAATTCCTCAACCAGGAGACAAACACAGTGTTGGCATCCTTCATTTAAACAGCTAAACTGTAAACTAAATGGTCTCTCTGCCTGGAGGGCCCTCTTCCTCAAAACAAGAGGCTCAAAAATTCATGTTGACTCGAGAGATGTGTTGTGGTTCACGGTGAGGAAGTGGAGTGCTGTAAACACAGGAATAAATATTTGATTATTTCATTTGTGCACACTGCATGAATACCAAACAGCAGATGCATGTACATGTCTGCCTGCGTGTGTGTGTGTGTGTGTGTGTGTGTGTCCATGAATGATCCCGGTGCGTCACAGCCCAGTTTAGTGGATCATTTCAGGAAACACGGTTCTGACGTTACCGGACAACAATTATTACAGACCACCGGCCACGTGGCTGACTTAGCCTGTTTACTCGGCCTCAGGTCTGGGAAATGACAAATCAATTTCTTATTTCTGGGTAGATGTTTGTTTTGTGCGAGGAGAAAAGCCTCTCGAGCCAGTTTCTTCCACACACTATATACACTGTGAGTCACTGTGTGTATTAGCTGTATGAATGAATCCAATTCTTTCTTGGAGACTGTCAGCTTACAGTGGGTGGCAAGAGTAGAAGTGAAAAACTTCCTTGGCATTCTTACCAACAAGGTGAGGCTGCCGTATGAGAGGAATGTGTATTTTTATACCTTAATGTAGTTCCAGTGAAACTATTATAACATGTATTTACGCTACAAACTTCACTGGACTTGATCTTGATGCAATTCGTCATGACATAAAACTTAAAGGAGCAGTTCAACTGAAATGCAGAAGATATTTTCCCACCCTGGAGCCATCTATCCGTTCACGCAGTTTCTTCGTAATTTGGCGAGGTTTCCGGTCTGCTGCGAGCTTTGAGTTTGAGTTTAGAACGCCAAATCACGGTTTACAATTTGAACGCGCTTAACAGGCCCACAAGTTTACAACAAATAACACAGGATGATACCACGTGACTTTGAAACCTCGTAGCGGCCATGAAAAAACCCACAGATGATGATAAAGTGAAGAAATCTTCAGAAGAGAGGGGGTTCCACTTCCTAGCCAGTCAGCTGTGCAATAATTATCCAATTAAATTAGCTAATTACACCAAATTGATCTTTCTAATCTCCACGCGGCAAACTGTATCTATCTGCCTCTAATTCATCCTGGTTGGGGGCAGACGGATATAGTTGGCTGGTTTCGGAAATCCTGGTGAAACTTTTCCCCCTGAGAGCTGTGGATTATGTTGGATATCCTCATCACTGTTTTTTGGAAAGAGCTGTCACCGTGGAGTTTCTCTCCTACAGTGTTGACAGTTTGAGTGCCACAAACAAACACCTATCCAGCCCCATTGAGTTCTGGAAACCTCACCAAATCACACAAAATCTATCTGGATGGATAGACTGCACTACACAGTAAGTGGGACATTATTCTTTTTTTTTGCATTTTGGCTGAACTTTCCCTTCACAGTGATCTGCCTGGGTGATGAAAGTTAGCTATATAATGTGCGTTTGAAGTGTGGACTTGGTAATTTGCATTATATCACCACAGCACAAGTGGAACATGTTCTGCGCGGAATATGAAAATTAACTCACTTCACTGCTGATCGGCCGTCGTCTCTCTCGTCCCTTTGTGCTTTCCAGCCCCCGTCGTTCTCTCTGTCAAGTGGTAAACTCCATTTGTATGTGCATGCTAGTGGTGGATGGTATAATGGCTCAGTCTCTTGACAGTGCTGATGGAGAATAATGCCGTTTCCTTATGAGTGGCTCTGGCTCCATTCTACAGACCTCTGCACCTGGAAAATTGGGAATTTGTAGATGAGTGTGTGAGTATGTGTATGTGTGTGTGTGTGTGTGTGTGAGTGTGAAAGTTCGTTAATGTGTATAGTTCAAGGGTGGGTGAGTGCAACAGCTTACCCCCTCTGTGCTGTAGCAGAGAAATTAGATTTACATATAAAGTACACTCAGGTGAAATCAGCTCTTACAGACAATCTTCGCCATGTTTAACCACACGGAGTCTGAGCTGCATTTGCATGGATGGCATACTCCTTTATGCACCTTTTAGGAATACACCAGCTGAAACTTCTATGCATATATGCACAAACATGCACAAGAACAGAGCCCATTTTGAAGCTGTTGTTTGAAGTTCACGCTTTGCAAGGCGTGCTTTTTTCTCCATCGGAGCATGTTCTGCATAACCGATTGTTTCAGACAAAACTCCTTTTTAATATTTTAAGCAATGCACGGTTAGACGTGAAGCCAGCATTGAACCTTTGGAGTAGTTCTGTACAGCGGTTTTATTTCCTAACATTGTGTGATTTCAGGCGATGAATTTGGGGTTTTGCCCAAATGATTTTCTAAATAGAGGTTTCTAGTGCTGAGGCAAAGTGGATTTTTTTTTTCCCTCCTAAAAATGAACAGTCACAATTGGTTGAGGGAAGCTGTAATTCAGATGGGCCCGGTCTGTAAACAGGGACCTTTCAGACATGACCCCCTTAGGGTGGATGGAGCGGCAGCGAAGGGACAGTCATGTGTCTGAGCGACTCTGACATGTCTGTTTGTTTAACATGCATTATATATGACAGAGCAGAGCGAGAGAGTAGTGAGAGGAGCAGGGCAGCAGGACAGAGGGAGGGAGGAACAGAGATGCCATTGAAGAGAGAGAAAGAGAGAGAGAGAGAGAGTTGTGCACAGTGGAGTGAACATAGTAGGTAGAAAGGTAGAAAGCTTCAGGCTTTACACTTTACCAAGGGGCATGGAGGTTAGATTCAGAATGATGAAGTGAGGGTAAGATGGAGTGCAAAGTAAAGAAAAGTGCAAATGTAAAAAAAAAGAGGTTTCAGTGGAGTAGTAAGGCTCAGCAGTGCCCAAGTAATGCTATCTGTGATAAAGTATAAAGAGCAGAGAGTTAGCAACTTCACCCTCACCTGTCACTGAACTATCCCAGCTCAGCAGAATGCTACTATTCTCTCTTTGAGATGGATTGTGGGGATATAGCAATTCATTCATTGCATCGATGCATTGATTATAAATTCTGCCGATTCAACTGCATTGGAGAAAGAAACAGGTTTTTTGAGAACTATTTCCTGCTTAGGAACACCGGCAAACTCTCTCTATCCACCCCATACCGGTGTGAATTAGAGGTGGATTGATAACGTTTGCCGGTGGTCTTTGTGAGGAAATAGTTCCCAGCAAAACATACAATTTTCACATGTAAAAATTGCGCTGAACTGTATTGATCTACTGAAAGAAACAGAATGCGAACTGCTCATTTTTTGAGTTGCTTTGAATTGATTTTATATGAAATGTTTATTGGAAAAAAATCCCTAACATGGTTCTCTAACTGAATTCTACAAATTGCAAATTTTGTCAATATTTTTTTTTTCCCCAGTGTAATTACAGGGTTGGATTTTTTTTTCTACATTTCAAAGAAAAAGTTTGGGCTAACATTATTGTACCTGTCCAATAAATGGATAAGAAATTTTGGACAAATTGTTGTTTACAAACTCAAATCCATTTGAATCATTCCAAAATATCTTTCTTAAGTTGGATTGCCAAATACTGAGGCACAAAGTGAGCCGGTCAAGCCAGAGATTCAGACCCGTAATGTCGGGCATAACATGGAGTCGAAATAGCAGGATTGGCCAGCTGTTTACAAACAATAAGAACGCTGTGTGCATTCTGTCAGATCAAATATAAATGACTACTTGACATAACAGGAGGTGAAACTACTTTGCAGGTATATTTAGCGGTTGTTCAGTATGGACAGAAGATGTTTTGAGAGTAGATTATTGCCTGAGCACATAATGTAATTGACAGGTCCATTAAAGTTAATAAGAGTGTAAATAATTCATGTGTGTGTGTGAGTGTGTGTGTGTGCACTCTGCATCCCCACTCAGGGAGGAAACTGTAGAATGACAAACTCAAAGAAATTTCCCATCAAGTGTTATGAGGGGGAAAGACAGTGAGTCTGACTGACAGACTAGATCTGTTCTCGTAGCGCATTAGGTCATTGAAGACCTGCTGGAAATAATGGATGAGTGCGGAAGAGGGAGAGACGGTGAAGTGGGCATGAGTGAGGTAATAGACTCACAGGGGGAGGGTGAACGGGGGGGTGGTGGTGTTCAGTGGTTGAGATAAAAACTGGGAGCAGACTGGGGCTGAGGAGGTCACAGGAGCACAGGGGGTCGGCTCACAAAACGATGCCCCTCCTGCATGAGATCATCACAGTGTGAAGGCGGCAGACCCTGGGAGATGCAGGTGTCGGCTGATGTCAGCATTTCATTCCCGCTGTAATTCAATGAAGTCACCAGTCAGTGTGGTATCGAGACCCCAGTGTTTACAGCACCGATCACGCCAAATCACAGGACCAAGGGAGATCCGCATGAGGAGGAGGATGGGGGAAAAAAATGAAGGAGAGAGTCGGCCTCTAGAGGGAGCTCTTCTCATTCAAAAGCCAGTCTGGCCTCAGTGCTCTTGTCTGGCTCTCTCTCTCGGCCATTATTTTAAACATACATTTTGTATAATTCCAAGCATTAAGCTCAGACGTTCCTCGACCTAACAGTGGTGTGCGTGTGTGTGTGCGCGTGTGCGTGCATGTGTGCAGTGTGCTCAACTGCATGCTGCCTATTTGCCTTGCATATGCATAACAATGATGTGAGGTTGGGTGCAGGGAACTAAAACTAATAAGTTTCAGTTTTTCCAATTACATACATAGATGCGTGTGCACACACAGACACGGACACATATACACACACACACACACTCACTCTCACACTCACACATGATTTGGTAATATTTAATATTCCTTTGGGGACTAATGAAAAAGTTTGGACTCTGAGGGTGAAATTGCTGGGAGTGCTCATTTTATTTATACGTCCCATTTGGACACTCATAAAAAAAGCTTCTTGGAGGGTAGGGCGGAATTATTGCTGAACTGGTTGTTAACGATGCATTCAACCATATTTCCACTTGTTTCATCAAGTCAGAACCATTTATTTTAATGATGACCTAAAATAATGTTAATGGTGTTCATCAAACTGTCTGTCCGGATCCCAACAACATCACTGATCTGATCGATACTGAGCTTGTGACAAACACTGCTGCTGGTTACAAAATCAAATCCCATGCTGTTGATTTTGTTTGCTGTCATAAAGA
>OMLB01012402.1:1700-12388 GCA_900302555.1 Myripristis jacobus | reverse complement strand
AAAAAAAAAAATTGCAAACTCCTTCGGACCAGGAAAGATTGTGAAATGAAAGATTCTAAAGTGAGACAGATAGGGAGGGAGTGTGGTTTTCCATATTCATAACAGACAGGCACACACACACACACACACACACACACACACACACACACACGTGTGACCTTTAAACAGGTCTGCGTGAGTCACAGCAGCCTTGGTGACTCCAGGCCAGCATGCCAGAGTCTGGGTGCAATGATAGGCCCCCTGTCATGGCAGCAGACTGGATGAACAATGAGAGACAACCCTACAGGTCAATGTCACGATTATAGATGAATACAAATGCAGGCTGACAGCTCTGAAGACTGATTGCTAGTCACTGTTATGTACATACAGTGCATGTTAGTTAAAGGATACAGAGGAAACAACGTCTACAGCGGGAGGTTGTCGGGGTCATCTGCAATCTGTCAATCCATATTTTACATATAGCAACACCAAACCAAGAAAGACAAAACACCAGGACTTTGATAATTGCAATTAAAGTTATTTCCATAAGGTGTTCCAACAGAAATCAGTTGCTAAGACCATGACTGAGTGAGACCTGTGCATATGCATTCTGAAGTGATATTCCTGTGCTGCAAAAGTTGGTGTCATGTGATTGATAACTTGAATGACAACATCTTGGCAAAGCACAGTGCATTCTTTTTCTCTTTCAGACAGTAATTAAGCCTGTGTCTGAACAACATGTGAACCTATTGCCTTGTCTATTGCTTTATTTGTCAGTGTCCCATCTTTCCCAAAGTCTCTACTGTAACTAAGTACCCAAATTTCTGATGAACATTTTTTTGTGATAGATGCAACTTGTGCGTAAGTTAATTCTCGCTATAGCTTTGTGTGTTGACTGTATTAACTGATTGAAGGTAACTGTGAATTTTAGATTTTGAACAATTATATATGATTGGTAATCCAAGTTTTAAAAACTCAAGTGTTACCACCTCATTGCTTTACTGATTTACCTGTTGCAAATTAAGCAAGATAATCAATGATTATTTTTCAGGCCTTTTCTAGAGAAACTGTGTTAAACGCACACGCCTGCCCTTTTGCTGTGCATGTGTATAATCTCAGAAGTCACTTAGGGAAAGTACTGCCCACTGCAAATATATGGAGACAGAAATATTCACTATTAATTCTGTACTTTGTTCACCTATGTGTTCTCCCCTGACAGGCACAAGAATGTATTAATTTAAATACCGCATTGGTGAACAGTTTGCTGAGTTTTGCACTGAAAATTGATGTAAAAAATTAATGGCTACCTTCAAGTTTCCAAGATTAGCACGACTGCAGTCCTTACCTCTTCATTTTCTATCTTCAATGTGGCCAGGCGGGACTGCAGCTGGTGGTAGCGCATCAAGAGCTCGGTCTGGACGGGCTGCTGCGCGCTCACCTGACACACCTGGCATGCAGAGAGAGAGAGGGAAACAGATCAGGAGAATTTAAAACATAGGGAGCAAAAGTACAGCAACCATAAAAGCAGGGGACAAAACAAAATTAGTATTTAGTATTTATTTGTTTCTTTTCACTAATGCACACAGTGTCTTGACATAAGGTTGCTATGGGCTAAAATAATTTCAAATGGGGGTCCACAGGTCTTTGAAAGTCAACTTGGGGGTCCAGAAATAGTTTAAAAACCCCGGATCTAACCCCCATAATGAGACCACTGTGATGCCCTTGTCTTTTTGCAGTAACCTTACCTCGTCCCCCATGTGTGGCTGATAGTCAAAGCGCGCTGGAGGGCAGAAGATCTGGCTGTGCATGTCCATAACCTTAAGCTTGTCTCCTCTGATATCCATGGCATCTACCGCTCCCTCCAGCAGGTCGAGACCCTCGTGGCGAGAAGTCTCCAGACTGTACTCTGCAGACAGGTAGGTTCGCAAGGTGCGTGCCAAGCTGGCATGGTAACCCAAGTCACAACACTAGGGACAAGAAGTAAAACATCCAGTCAGTGTAACCCATAAAAATACTTCTACAGTAAATGTGAAAAAAAGGGCAGCTCTGAGACCAAAACACAATTCTTAGTCTTTATATTATTTGCGTTTTGGCTCTGGCTGTTTGCAACTTACATCGATCATATCTGAGACATCATGGATGTAGTATTTGGCCACCAGGGAGTTGGTGGCTGCCAGATTCAGAAGATAGTCATTCCGGGCCTTTGTGCATTTCAGCTTATTTTCATAGTACTTTGCCTGTCTCTATGGAAAGAGATGGAAAAGAAAGTGCTTCTTCAATACAAGACACCTACATGGATTCTTACTGCACTTAAATGATGCATTACTTTTTCAATATAATGTTATTACAGAACATTTCATATATTAAAGGAAGTGGAAAGTGACTATTTAATACTTGGCAATATGTGGAGAGGACGGTACTGCACCAATTACTAAATTTAATTAAGTGGTGATATTCAAGAGGCTCATTACTCTTGCATTTACAGTTTAATGACTGGGGCTTGGGGACAGACATGGCTACAGAGTACAACCCACATGTGCCACAGTCCTGCAAACCAAAACAGACCTTCTCCTTCATTTTCTCCATCTTCTTGACGGAGCTGCGTCGCTGTGGGCGGTCGTCATGGCCATAACGCAGCAGGCTGGTGCTAATATCATTGGCCTTGCCGATGTGCTTCTCCTCCTGTTTCTCTGCCTCCTTCAGCTTGCTCTCCGCACTAAGACTCTCAGTGTGGTACATATGATATGTCTTCATCACCTGCGAAAACACACACTAACTCAATATCAAGGCCATCAAAGTACAACTATTGTAGCATCAAGAATTATACAAAAATGTTTGTTAAATACCACAGGAAGTGGAAAGGGACTTTTTTCAGTGATTTGTTCAAAGATGATCCCAACATAAAATTCTCCATGTACAACATAGGGCTGGGAAATACACACAAAATAAAATATCTCTAATATATTGGACAAAACACCTAGATATCGATATTGTGACGATGTTTTGAAAATGACGGTCTGTAATTTGGATGTGAGTCAGTCTAGTAAGTTAATAAACTGTCATCCCTTTATCAAAATGCAGCCTTTAAAGCCAGAGAGAGCCAACACTTATGCCATATCATCATGTTACCAGCACTGAAGACAATATCTAGTCTCATATCATTATATCAGTACAGGCTAATACCAATATATCACCCAGCCCTACACATACTACAGATCAAAAGTGACCAGGAAGTGTACCATTCTGTGTACACGACATTTACACTCAAATCATTTTTTCTCACTCTTTGAGCACACGCTCACACCAGTGTGGTTCCACAACTCCTGTAGCTAACAATTATTTTCCAGCTCAAGCCAGCTCAGACATCATAGACTGTACCGCACACACGTCTATTTTCTTTTCTTTTTTTTTAATAAATGGCAGATATGTGACTGGTTGTAGTGAAATCTGGTCAAACTGATGTCCTGACCTTGTCCCCAGTGTGAGACAAGTCAAGGGTGGGCCATGATTTTGTCTTCACCAGAGCATGTTAGCAGATTCAAAAAAGATAAGAAGATGATGTCTGTTTTACTTCACCCATGTTTTCTCACTGCCTCTTTCCTCCCTCCTCCTTAAACGCTGCGTGATCAGCTGCTGTTGTTCGGCATTTAGGCACAGGCAGCATTCACAAATACAGCGTACACCCCTGTTGTTCACGTGGCATGAATCCTGCCCATATTCCCTGTTAACTAGAGGAATTTGTCACAAATTGAAGCCAGATTCCTGCTCCATGTGCCATGAAAGTGATCCCATCTAATTGTTAAAACTGCTAACGCTGAAACCAACTGCAAAAATAAACAACCTCTGCTGCTCCTTTACCCACTCTGAAGCTCTGGTTTCCAAGCAACCTTGATTGAAATTGATGTGCAAAGGACTCAGAGATCAATCAGCAAGGGAGGAAGGGAGGTTACAAAGTGACAGCGAACAACCTTGCCTGCTTTGTGTGAAACCAGAAACTATTTGACTGCCAAAAAAAAAACACCCAGCCTAAAAGCAATGATTCATTCCCTATTTAATTTTCAACACACTCTCCACTAAAACAATGTAATGAATGTGTACATGCAGTATATAAGTTTTATTTAACATACTGATTTGGCTTTCTTAACACATTTTGCTGCTGCATTCTCTACATGCAAAGGACAGTGGGCCTACGATGCCTGCTGTATTTGTGGGAGCGGGAGACAGACATTTAATAATGCATGAATGAAAAATAAGAAAAATCAATAACAGTAAAGTGCAATATAATGTTACATGTGAGAATATTTCTCTTGTGGTTTATACCATGTCAGTATTTGTAATTCAAATCTGTTTGTAATTTAATGCACATTTATGAATCCTTGAACATCCTTTCGAAAAGGAGTCCGAGTTGCCCTTACTCGTCAGGGCACTTTCGCTACAATAAAAACACTATAATGAAGGTCAGCAAGAAAATCCAAAACAAGGCTTTTACCTGAATGTTTAACAATTCTTTGAGACGTTCACTGTAAATAAAAACTATTAGACTATTACGCAAAATCTCACTATTTTGAAAAAAAGTTATTTTGTCAAATTCTGCAAAAATCCCATATCAGTACTGTGAAACACACACATGCATCCAGTCCATATCCCTTTTTAAAAAAAAATAAAATCCATATGAATAATCCATGCATGAATAATACTGATGCCAAGTTGAAGACTGTTTCCAAATGATTCAGAAACCACAGACACACCTGTGCCATACGTCAGTATCGACACACTCACAAAGTGACTGCACCACATTCCTATCTAATCATTACCTTGTCTGTTATTTAACCGTACTAGGCTGCTGTTCACATATACTGGCCTCAATAAAAACTCTGCACAAATATGCATTAAATATTTGTCTCTGTGAGGGTGTGTAGGAGCCCTAAGGTTCCTAACTTTATTTTGCTTAGGACTGTTTTTTTTTTCTTACTTACTTACTAATAGATATTGTATAATCAAGATGAAAAACTGGAGAAACTGAAAAAAACTAGGTCTGTGAGGGTGTCATTATCATATTCATTGTGCATGACGCAGCAATCTTTTTTTTTTTTTTGCTAGTGATATCTATTTATTTCTTTGTATTACTGAAAAAAGCTAAGGGAGTGACAGCGAAATGTCAGCGAAACTGTGTACATAGTATGTGCATTACCAAAGGGAATGCAAGAGATTTTTGATTGTGTATATGAGCGTTTCAACAGTATGAGTGGTTTTCAGGAGTGCATGTAACAGGATTTCAGTGCTGCATATGAATATAATGAATTTCAAGTGTCAGTGAGAGACTTTCAAATGCAAGAGGTTTTCTCTCACACTTCTGTGGAATACTGATTCTCTTGAATTATCTCTGACTGATAGCCTGTTTACCGATAACATTCAAAAAGAAATGTGATGCCATGGTAACTGAAATAGGTATGCAGCTGTCAGTAGAAACCATGGATCAGTAGACTTTTCAAAGTGTGCATGTCTTGAGTATCTTACAGGACTATAACACTGATTTTGCATGTTTAGCGTATTATCTACAAAATGTATAGACTTCACGTTTCTGCTGATCTTTTCCCAAAGCAAGCAGTCGTATTTTACAATTCAAATATCATTTTCCTACCTTTTATCCAGACACTGGTTTCCGTTCATTCTACTATGATATGAAAATTAACTTCAAACTTTCTTCACACCAGTATTCCCTCACAGTAATAAAGTCCTCCACATTAGTTTTCCTAAAAGCATCAGCACTGTTGTGCTTTGATGACTGGAAATTGGGTGCAGTGAACCATCTTTCCACTGGAAAATAATCCCTGGAGAAGCATTTGCTTTACACAGCCAGTTATCAGCTCTGTACTTTATGAATGGTGATGGCTTTGTTAGGCACAAACATTATAAACATTGAGACCATTTAAAGTGGGTGTTTCAACCAAAAGTCATGTTTGAAAATGGAGGGATTTTGATTATAAGCTGTGAAATCTTTCGTACCCCCTGCATGAATTGCGAAATGGTTTGTTGTGAAATCACTGGAATGCTATTTTAAACTGTGTTTTGGTCCTGGAAACTATTACACGTTATTTCAAGTTGAACCTGTTCTTTACTTGGCAAAACTGTTGTCAACACTTGTCATCTAATTTAGCCAGAAAGTAGATCAGATAAAGTTATAACTCAAGAGCAATGAGGGCAGTTCACATGTTTCTAAAATGTTTTCTCTCATACCAGCGATCCGCTTTGCAAATTAGTTGTTTAACATTAAGCAACATAATATTATGGTACCGCTTAACATTGAGAATCAAAAGGGAACAGTTTTCTGTGTCTGTGTCCAAGTCCATCCACACCACAGTTAATGACTCCCACATATTGTATGGCAAATGCCATTACTTCATCTGTTCTTCTTCACAGTCAATTGAAGAGGCCCCAGCACTGAATGCGGCTGTTTAAAATGTTCATCCACACACATCCTGTCTCTGGGAATTAATATTTCATTGTCAAGTGCGTGTGTGTGTGTGTGTGTGTGTGAGCCTGTCTGTGTGTTCTGTGTGTATGTACAACATCAGGTGTTGGACCAGGGGATAACTGTTACAGTAACACTCAAACAGATGTGTCTGGTCACATGTAGCACTGGCAGAGAATGTACAGCAGCGTACTTTTGCCAGGAGCAGGGCACCTCTGCAGTACAGACTGCTGAGTTTGCTTGGAGCTGAGCCAGAGGCAAGAGCGCTCTCTCCTTCAACTGCTGTGCAAATTCACAGTGGGAGGAAAAATGCTAATTCTCCCCTTTCATGTCCTCAGGAGCAGGAAGAAATGACCTGTTAGAGGCTGCAGTGCTGATATGGCATATCTGCTGTGGACAGCACCTGGCTAGCTTCTCTACAGGTAACAGGCTGTATTCACCCTCAAGGCTGAGGACTGAGAGATGCTCGGCTTCAGAGTTACCAAGCCAAGATAGGCGAGGGACACAGTCAGATGTATAACAACCAAGAAGGTACAGAGAGAAAGCTTAGATAAAAAAATAGGCACAATAATATTTTTTAACTCACTGTGTAGAGTTCATTTGTGACTTTCACCAGCTCCTCGTGCATCTGCACCCCAATGTCTTTGCTCTGCAGAGGAGAGAAACAGGCGAGAATCTCACACATCATCACACGTAGAGAAGACATGAAGGAACTGGGTTATTTAATAAAACTGCATTACCATATGAGAAAACTTGACTGGTACGTGACAGTAATATGTTGTGCGTAAGGGAGCTCAGCAGTGGTTGAAATGCTGTCATTTCCCTCCACACCAGAAAAGATCTAATACAATGCTCTGAGTGTACATCCAGACAAAAATAGAACTGTAGCAGCAGAACATTTTCCAGGGCATAGTGTCACAGTTTCGGCTCAGTTTCAGGGGCTAGGAGCCTATGATGAATTGGACATGTCCCACGATAGAGCTTAAAGCCCAAGGAGAGGAATGGAGCCAGTGAAGAGTGTCTCTGGTAATCCTGTTGAGGGGATATGGGGTGTAGCTTGCACAATCAATCCTATTTTTGCACCTCTCCGGGACCACTTGTCAAAACAACAACCTTGCATTTTCAAATATGAGGCAAATTAAACTTTAACTCAAAAACGGTCAAATAAATTTGAGCTTTGTGTCAACAAACCCCATAACTGGTTAATTTCCTTCCCAGATGTGTACGTTCTGTATGTTTTATCTTTGCAGGGTTGTTATTCCGAGTACCTTTGTCACAACTCGAGCTAACTTCTTGCTGAGGGAGACAGTTTTTCTCTAGGCAGTTATTAGCCTTCATCTTTGTGCTGGCCACAAGGCATCCCGTCCTCATCAAGGCTTCCATCTTGACAGCTCAGAGCTCCCTAGAGGGCTTAAATCAGAGCAGACTCCTGCTGCTGTCAATCGATACTGATCTGAGCTCCCCAAGCCAGATTGTTCATCATAGACCTTGAACTGTGGGCCCTATGCTGCCCTCTCACACGCCATATATCAAGAATACACCTTGTGGAGGTACTCAGGTATATCCAAAGAGCAGCAACGTTGTTAGAGTATTCTGTTGTGAAAATGCAGAATATGAGAGTCAAGTCACACCTCATGGGCTCAGCAGGTTACTGCATGAGTCCTCACCTACTATACTGTGAATTCAGGGTAAAAAGAAAATGTGAGATGAAGCAACCTTCAGCCATGAGCAGAAACTTGGAAGAAAAAGTTAAAAGAGCAACATAAAAAATTATCAACTAAACAGGAAGCAAACTGAAGCTGAGTGCAGCAGTGCACATGAAGAACGAGAGAGGTGATAAAAGATAAGTGAGGTAAAGAGACCACTTGCCAGCAGCAAGGCATGTGCTCACACTGAGGCTTAACTGATGCTAATTTAGGCAGATAAAACCTCAGAGAGGGGTTAGACTCAGCTGAACCCCTTGTGCACTGTGCATCCACCTGACGGCTTGCATGCAAAAGGCCTCTGAGAGTTAGAGCGCCGATTAAGCATCGCTGGCTTCATCAAGAGACTGTGATAACAGTAAACATCATGGCAAGGGGAAAACTGCCTCAGATTATCCCACAGGAAATAAACACTGCATCAGCATGAGACAGGATGAAAAATACTACAGTCATGCTGCAGTGGGAGGTCGGGGTAATTTTAACTCTGTACTATAAGATCTAGAGCTGCAGCGATTAGTCGTATCGTCGATTAGCCGCCAACTATTAAATTAATCGCTTTTTTGATAACTGATTAATCGTTTTTATGAGTGACATTTCTAATTCTTCTGAATACAGCCTCTCAGATGTGATTATTTTCTGGTTTCTTTAGTCCTCCATGACATATCTTTGGGTTGTAGATTGTTGGTTGGGACAAAACAAGACATTTGAGGATGTCACTTTGGACTGTGGGAAACTGTGATCAACATTTTTCACCATTTTCTGACATTTCATGGGCCAAACAACAACTGCTTAATCAAGAACATAATCGATAATGAAAATAACTGAAAGATCCAAATTCACTCCTGAGTCCATTTCAGGTTTCCAGTAGGTGTTGCAGCTCAATAATGGCTCTGAGCGGATACTGATGTCATCACATGTGAACAATTATCCTTCAATAACACGTAATTTTGGTGGGCTGAAACATAAGGCCAGATAATGAATTTTCATTTACATTTTTTGCAGCTGTGGTAGCAAGCTTTCCACTGTAGGCGGGCCGCCACAGCGAAATGAATGTAAAGGAAACACTGGTCATGCTACTTGACCGGATGCGTTTTGTGATTGTATGCATAAGTAATCAGGATTAAAATACTGGCATCCATTTCATTCCAATTCTGACCTTTTTGAAAAGTCTGATGACATCTTCGCCCACGTGGGCCAGGCGGACAATGACGTTGTTGTTGTAGATGTCGCTGAGGGTGGCGTGGTCTCTACTCTCCCGCCTGGTTTGGTTTAAAACCAAATACCAACAGTTCACAGTAGACAGGAGATTCTGGTCCTTTCTGGAATAATAAGAGGACAAGAATTTGTTAGTCTTTAAAAAAAGAGTTTTATTTTATACCTGTATTCTAAATATATATCTATATCTACATATCTATACTGATATCTATCTATAGCTATATCTAAACATATACACACATATAGATAGATAGATAGATAGATAGATAGATATGGATATGTATGGAAAGGGGGAGAGAGAGAGAGAGAGAGAGAGAGGAGGCCAGGGCTTCAATCTAATGTGGACCCTTAGCTTGCGATCGCATTAGTCATGGACTCTCTCACATCAGCTCTAGTATAATAAGCCTAGCTATGAAAACAGCTGCTAACATACGACATAAGACCAGTAGCTATCTCACTTCCAACGAGCAGGATATTTTCACGTGGCTGGACAGTTTGTCCGAGTTGAGACAATACTGTTACCCTACAAGGCAAATTAAAGCCCACCAAGCCCTGCTGGAATGTATTGTTGTCGAAAATGCAGCCCCTAACACCCCCCTTTCACTTTTAAAATCTTGCTGGATTATGAAGACAGTACTCAAGAGTAATATCAAATAAGAAAATCACTGGGGTTTACTCCGAGCAGCTTTCTGGGACATCTGCGAGAGCGTTAAGCAATGAGTTTAGATTTGACTCCACTTTGGAATGATTAATGAATGTACGCCAAAGATCAAGAGCTTGATCAGTTTCAATGATCATCATTTATGAAACCGCTGATTTCTTGGAAAACACCACACTGCCGCCGTGTCTGGACAGTGTATTCTCCACAACAAATGAAGAGCAGATCACAGATGAATGGAAAAAAAACAGATAATTGTCTCCAAGACTAAGTGGAAGGATCAAACACACACCTGTAAGGCTTTGTGTAATGTCTATTAAGAACAAAACAAATCTTCAAGGTAGAGCAGAATGACATGCCTCTGTTACAGACTGCTCAATGTGATTCTGTCAATTAGTCCCAGGTTCAGCACTTCACATACCAGAGATCAGGGCGTCACTGCACATGTGGTGAGGAATCAGCAAAAAGGGAGCAGCTCTGCAGCACATTCAGACTGACACACGCACACACACACACACACACACACACACACACACACACACACACACACACACACACACACACACACACACACACACACACACTACCACCCCCTTTGGACCAATGATTGTTATTCATCCGAGTCTCTCTTTCGCTTTCCCCTCTCCTTCCTTTCATTAGT
>OMLB01012397.1:4592-17511 GCA_900302555.1 Myripristis jacobus | reverse complement strand
CAGCTTGCGGTCGTTCCCCTCCTACGACCCATTTGGAAGCTCGGATGATCACCTCCATTGCCATGGTGAAGGCTAGCGGGGAGATGGTGCATCCTGCCATTATTCCCACTTCCAGTGATTGCCAAGATGTTGTGTACTCTGTTGTTGTAACACAGACTTGCAAATCTTGGAAGTACCTTCTGACCAGGTTTGTGATGTGATTGATATTAGTACTTCTAACATGCCTTCTCAATCTGTTTTAGCCTGAAATTAAAATAGAAACTTGACTTAGCAAAACAACTAAAACTGAATTAAAATGTATCTTGTCTACCTACTACGAACGTATACTTGAAATGCAGGGGTTTAAAACCAAACAAAAAAAAAAAGTTCAATGCACAGTACCTCCTGCAAAGTGCAGTGCTGCAAACACATCCACTTTATATTACAAGTGGTAGTTTTTTTCCCCCTCCCTAATGTACAAAACAAACTGAACCAAAACCGAAATCGTGACCAAAAACTGCAAAACAAACTGAACTGTGGCTTGACTGAACTGTTGCAGCCCTGCTGGAATGCTTTTCCTCTTGGACTCAAACAGCTGATTCCTGGTGCACAGAGGAGTCGGTGGGTGGTGAGTCAGGCAGACAGAGGGAACAGGGTCAGTAATCACCACTGTCACACGGCGTCTAATTGATGGTTTTCACTGATCGGGTCCCGTGTCAAAGCCAGCGGGATCAAGTCAGGACAGTTTCACTTTCAGTGACATGGCTCCACACTGAACTGCTGGGGTCTCCACATTTATTTTTACATCTAAATTTACAGTTGTAATACAAACTGAATGTTTGGAAATCTCTGCTCCCTGCTGGAGGTGACGGTGGTGAAACACCTCCAACATGGACCATTCAAACATTCTGTGAAAAGTCTCTGAAATGTGTAAAATGTTTATAAACGCTATGACGTTGAAAATTTGTTTTCTGCCTCACAGCAGCTGCTTTTCTTTTTAGCCTGTTCATTTTTTGCAGTTGATTTTTCGACATTTCTGTGTTATTTGCTAGTAACGGTAGAGACAGACAGAGGGGACAACACAAAAAGGGCTCAGTCTTGTACTGAACCCGGACTATAAAGACGTAGCCTGGTACATGATACACACTCTGCCATGTAAGTCACTGGGGTGCTCAGCCTTTTCCTTCTCACCTCTTGTTTTTCAAAATTACTCCTGCAGGTTTTTTTTGTTTAATAAGACACTTCCTCTATACTGAACTGCAGCTAAAATCATTTAATTTTCAGCATCTGTAAAGTCCTTCATTATTTGGGATATATCTGCTGGTCTGTACCTTATCCATATTGATCCCCATTTCCTTATATAGTAGTGATTGCTTATTCCTTGCCATGGATCTATGCTATTTGATGATGGGGCAGTTCCACCACTCATTTACGAGTGGTTGGAATCCATCAACATGCGCACGTGAATGTGACCAAACGTGGCTTTCCTGCAGAGTTCATGAATACCAGTTTTTTGTACAGCTGTTATTTATGTGCGGAAATACTCATGAATTTACAAACATTTCATGAATGAGAGCCTGCGTGTGTGTGTGTGTGTGTGTGTGTGTATGTGTGTGTGTATTGATGGAGAGTGCTTGAATTGCAGCCTTGTTGTGAGCCTGCACACACAAAGGCACTCAGCAGAAAGCTAGATGACACACGACACAGCCAAAGAAATGAGAAAGAGGACGGGGGCAAGAGGTTGGGATGCCTGTTGCTTGGGAACCTCTGCTGTTGTGTATTAGCAGTGAGGACACAAGGCATTGATCTTATGATAATGTGTGTGACAGACAAAGACTGAGAAAGGGAGAGACTGCGACAGAGTACATAGACAGGGGAATAATTATCAGGCTTTTGACCCATATTTTAACCTGGATGCTGTTTTTTCAAAGGCATCTTACAATTTAACAAGCTGACAGACTTAATCTAATTGATGATTAATTGATCATTTATTATGGATGATATATGTGGCTGATTTTAGTATAACCTCAGCCATTCTAATGCTTGGTCTACCTTTTTTGTGCTGGCAACCACTGGATAAATTTGACCGAAGCTTGGGGAAATGAACCGTGTCACGATTCAGATCCAACAGACGTAACAAAACTACTCCTAAATTTCTACAAAAATTTGTCTCTGGGTTGCAGTCATAGCCAAAATTATCTTTTTTTCAAGTTAATAATTTCAGCCAGTGTCACTACCTGCATTTGCATAAAACATTCAAAGTAATTACAAGTGAATAACTAAATGCCACAAAACAATTAAATAAGCTGAGCTGTTTTTTTTTCTCCGTGTTTAAGCAAATGATAAGGTAAAGTCTCCTGTGGGTGGACACGATGACGTATCATTGCTATGGGCAACCAGTTTTTTTGCAAGCCTAGTTTTGTAAAGATGCATTTTTTTTTTATTTCATATGGAGAAATGTGCGTTGAGACAGGGTTTATGGAAATACAGATACTGTCAGGATGGAGCCAGAGATCAACAACTCAACTCGTCCCTCAGCTGCTCAAAGGGAAGTCCATTCTGACTTCTCCTTTATTTTGATATTGCCGTTAAGATTTTCATGCAGTGGCAGAGTTTTTTTTAATACACATTTGACTTTTTCCCCAAGAGGCATTTTATTTTTGATATTTTTCCTTTAAGGGATATAGGTCTTGATCAGACCAGTTGTGCTCAACTATGCAAAAGTACACTTGCATTGGATATTGGAAGATGAAAATTTCATCTGTGAAGCTCAAATTTCCCACTGCTAGAAACTGGTGGCAGGTTTACAGAGGACACTTTTTCCTCAGTATCACAGTGGTTTGCGTTGGTCGCCATTTTCTTTTGCTGCTGGCTGCATGGCACCAGTGTTTTCTGCCAGAATGCCCTGGAAAAATACGGCGCTGTCATAGATTCCCAGGAATCATCTACACTGCCTACACTCACATACGAGTATATGAAGCCCAATGGGGGAATATGGTGACATTTTACATTAAATTGCATGTTACATGCTTAGTTTTATTACACTAAATTCAGAGGGATTTTATGAACTCTGAAGGCAGGGCTCTATGCTGGCTTTTTTTTTTATTTAGGAGCACATTTTTATGCAGCTCTGTAACTTCTGGGCCTTGTGGCTCCAGGCATGGAGACAAATGATAAATCATGCAATGCAGACACTACTTCTACACCCGTCAGGCCCCCTGAAGCATAACAATGCCCCGGGAAAAAACACAAGCGCTGTAGGCTGGTAGCAGCTTGTTTAGCTAGCTGACAACATGGACATTTTTTTTAAACCAAGGGCAGCTGAGTTGTTGCCTTAAAACAACAATAAGGCTCAATTTTTATGTTAATGTTTACTCACAAACCTGCTCACCTTGCCCTGCCTCTTTCTGTTTCTCCATGTATGTTTTGGCTCTGTTGACTTTCTTCGTCAGCAGTGTTTTATAAACTCACTCAAAAAACACAACTGTCATATATATTTTTTGTCGTTGTTGTTTTGTGTTTTTTTTCCATGACAGCAGGTGAGCTGTGTGTGGAGGTGGCTTGTTGTTGTCATTTGTCCAATATTCTGTCATAGCAAGGCATTTAATAGCCATTCCCTTGGCTGCTACGAAATGGAAGGGGGAGGGGCCAATCCTGTTTGGTTTGCACCAGCAAAATTAGTTGTGTGGGTCTGCTGGAGTTTCAGACATGGACATTCATTCCCCGTTTTTAGACAATTTAACTTTTGGAAGAAAATATCAATTTGGGTGGTGTGAAATCTATTTGTATGGGCTGCCTATATATTTATATATAAACTCTATGTGGGTCATTCCATGGAAAGTCAGCAAGTTCTTCCCACTTGAGTCCCTCAGAATCAGACGATTTTTTTTCTATGATAACTTTTGCATATTCAGTGAAAAATTCAGAAAAAATCTTGTTGAAGAAAAAACAGATTTTTGGCTTGAGATTGTGACACCTAGGATGGATATAAAATTGACTTGGTTGCAGTTTTTAACAGTGCTCAAATGTTTTTCAGCCATGTGGCTGTCTCTATTAGGAATAAAGTTATGAGGGATCAAAAATGCTAGAAAAAACAACGCGAATAAAAAGCATGAAATTTGGGCCTACCCGTATGTACTTTGAGGACCTGAAATTCAGCAAATATACATAGTATGAATGTACAATTTTGCTTGGCTTCACTGAATATGCAGAAGACATTATAGGATAAAAAAGCTCATCTTGAGGGGGTCAGGTGGGAAAATTTTTCTGAATTAATTGATTTTTTTTTTTTTATATCGCATGGCCCATGTATGGAAAACGGTGCACTCACGCAGGGGCCACTAATTTTTTAAAATGTATTCACAAACAGGAATTTTTATGCGCATACAAGAGTGAAACGGTAGCATCATAGATCCCTGGAAAGCGGTCTTTGCCCTGTGGCCCTTTTTAAATTCTGACCCTTGTGTGGGACAGGGGGGCAGGCTCATTACGTTAACATTACATTACCCAATCTAAATACAATAAAATCACAACTGAATAGGCAAATTGTCAGGCTTGCACTATCTATCAGCTCAGTAATGGTGTTGAGTGTTTGCTTGTGTGAATTTGCATAGGGGTTAATGGACACAGTGTGTGTGTGTGTGTGTGTGTGTGTGAGGGGGGGTATCCAGGCCCATGCTGCTGCTGCCAGTCCACTTGCCAGGCCTGATGATTCATCCCAGCTCCATTACATCCAGGCAGGCGCTTCCTTTTGTCTCAGCACAGGGAGGGGAAAAAAAGCACAAGGAGGAAAAGAGCCAGCAGGCCAAAGAGAGGCAGGCTGTCAATAGTGATTACACATGACAGGGTGCAATTTCAGACTGCATGGCTGAGTGTTCATGTGTGTTTTTGTGTTAGTCATTGTGTAAGTGTTCAGTGACGCGATGGGAACAGCAGAGTGTTGATCATTTTCTGTTTGTTTGTTGTTGTTGTTTTTTTTTGTGTTTTAGTTGTTTTTTTTTTATGTCCATGTGAATCCCTGCCCCGTAGTTAATGTGTGTTTTATTTCCTTTGTGTTTTCTTTCAGTCTTGGACAGAAAGAGCAAAAGGCCAAACTGGAGATGCTGCAGATCTGAAGAAAAGAAAAAGAGTCGAAGGAGAAGGAGGTGCAGAAAATGAAAATGCCCAGGTAGAAGCAGATGAAAGTGTGGCCAAAAAGAAAAAATCTTTGGATCCGTCATCCAAGCTCTCGGCATTTGCTTTCAACAAAAACTAAACAGTTATTTGTTTTGTGTTTCATTGGTGTTTTTTTTTTTTTTTTTTTTTTTTTTGTATGTGTATGTTTTTCCCCAAAGAGTAAGCCGTGAGAAATAACTTCAATGAAAATTTGATATTACTTTCCTACAAATGAATCCTTCAATACCCCTAGTTATCTTGAATTGGTGAACAGTAATTTCTTTTTAAAAGAAGGTCTTGTGGCCCAGAAGCATTAGATAATGGCATCAGTTCAAAACTTCTGAAGCACTAGAAATACCTCTGAACATCAGCGATGGGTCAGTGACATAAAAAGTTAATTTTATAGAGTGTTCCATGCTTGGTTTTATTTTTTGATGTGTTTTCATGTTTCAAACATTTTGAGAAACGTGCTGTATCTTAACTGTTGAATAAATGTAAGTTTATGAGTCTGCGGCTTCCAGTTTGTGGCACTGTATCACTCTCTTGGACTGGGGCATAACACCAGCAGTGTTATTACAGCATCATGCAAAGGTGACTGTTTTTTTCCCCTTTATTTGAGAAAATTCAAGTCAAGAACATGAAGTATACATATTACATAATTTTTTTTTCATTACAAAAGTTGCTGTATATATACTTGTGCATAATACCACAAATAAAGTAAATAAAATGAATAAATACCATGAGCAAAGAAAACTATGTAAGGAAAATACATGAACAAACAAACAAAAACCCTCAAGGTCTGCTAAATGGTTGAAGTAAATTTGAAATATCCAAGTGAGTCGTATCAGTCTTGATTAGTATGAAAACTTTGTCTACATTTTTTTTCAGAAAAGGTCTATAGTCTATAAATCAAACCAAAAAGAAGTACTATCAAACATGTTAACATGTAGTCCTGTTATTAGGCTGATAAAGTGTCAAACTATGGTGAAGGGTAAGGGTCAAAATTAAGACCGGCGAGAGGCCGACAGCAGGAAATGAGAAGCTGAACATTAAATCTACCAATGTGGTAACAATGTGGTCACCTCCTGGTTAGTGACCCACTGGATCGGCTAACGTGTGAGCCATCTCGCTTCCTGCTTGCATCTCTGTCTAGTTTTAGATGTCTTTGTAAGTTTTGCTACACACAGTTTCACATCATGTCCCTTAATATTTAGTTTCCTGGCGTCCTTGCACTGCATTTATAGTTTCAGAGCTTTCGCTGGCTGTTTTCAATCAGAAATACTGATTTTTGCCAGCTTTGTTTTGCTTATTTGGGTTTTTGAGTTGGTCTGGAATCCAAAGAAGCATTTAAAATGTCCTCAGAAGTATTACATTTAGCTTATAGAAACCCCGATGGTGGCTCCCCTGGTAGAGCGCGTACCACCTGTCGAGACTGAATCCTCACTGCGGCGGCCTCTCTCCCCTGCCTTTCCTGTCTCTCTCTATTGTCACTATCAAATAGTTTGCTTGGGTTGGTTTGTTTATTTGCACATATAAGAGAGTTTATAAAAGATACAAAATAAGATGAACAAGAACATTTGATGGAGAATTGCCAAAAAAAAACCTCAGGGGCCTTGCATTGTGGCACTCTCCAGGCAGCATATCACTGGAAGTAAGTACACACAAATTGTGTGCCAGTAATTAAAGAAAAAGACAATATAGCATAGCACTTGACAACAACAACCCGTCTGTTACGCAGTTGTAATGAATTAATTCATGGTCATGTGACACTGTTGTTAACATTAACAAACAACATAATGCATGTGTGACATGGTTTTTAGATCCATAAGACAAAGATAAAGTAATCACCAGCAATTTGAAAAAAAGGAAAAACAGGCAGTATTCATAAAAGGCCTTTGGACTTGGAAAATATTGGCTGGACTCAGTTAAACAGGCAGTCCATGTGGAAGATATTGACTAGTTAGGAGAGGTGATTTCAGGGCTTTTCCAAACTGCTGTGGAGACAAACTTGAGAAATATAAAGGCAGAGAACTGCATTTTTTTTTGCACCCATGGTTAAATATACTAAACTCTGACAGGTACGTATGAGAATGAGGTGCTGTAAGGAAACAGGAGCTTTGAGTGGAGTAATTATGAAATTAATAAAGCATAAATGGCAAAAAAGAATCTTAAAAAAAAAAATCCTGTGTGGTTTTATATTCTATATGTTTATAGTTTTGGTGACATTCATTAGCAGTCTTTTTTCTCCAAAAAATGTTTTCCAGGATTACATCAATTAATGTCTCCTCTCACTATAACAAAATGCGTTCACCAGAGTGATGGGAGATGGTAATTGGAGTCTGCAGCTCCTCATCCTCTTAAAGTGTCAGTCAAATCAAAGGGAGCGTGGCCCCGCCCACGGGACCCGGGCGGCCAGTAGAAATTCTCGGGGATTATCCTGCTGATATAAAGTCCGGGGATGCAGATGCTGCGAGAGGTGCGCTCCTTTTGACAGAGAAAAGTAAACCCACAAAGCAAGCCTGTGGAAGGAGGAGGAAAAGCCCCAAAGTTACCCAGCAAGTGCTCGGCAGCAGAGGAGAAAGACGCAAAGAAAGAGGGGAAACAAGAAGAAGGAAAAAAGAAACAGTAACTTCCAGGTATGATGGAGCACTCCAAACAGAGTCAGTACAGTCCAAACGAGAAGGACGCCGGCTCCGGGGACGGCGGCGTGGTGAACGGACACTTTGACACGACGGTGAAGAGGCCCAGCGGCGGCCGGAGCGGGGCTCACCAGGCTGCGGGCGCGGAGTCCGGCTCCCACCACCCGGCAGCCTCGGTGATGGAGAGCTGGAGGGAGGAGCGCACCAGGAGCGTGGAGGACAACGAGATGAGCCTGCCGTCCCTGGCCGCAGCTTACACCACCATCCTGAGGGGGCTGGGGGAGGACCCGCAGAGGCAGGGGCTCCTCAAAACACCTTGGCGGGCTGCCACCGCCATGCAGTTCTTCACCAAGGGCTACCAGATGAAAATTATTGGTAAGTTTAATCCACAAAGCCGCTCAGAGGCTGTTGGGATTTGTCTTGTGATCAACAGGTGGCGGATACATCGCCCGCAGCTTGTCACCAGCGGTGTGTAGTGGCAGCTAAACCCACCTAAATTCACTTTACCCACCCTGTGATTTTGTAGAATAAACTTTAGGCACTTTTTGGGATAGCAGATAGACTTAATTATTATGTGAAATTCAGGATATACTTATAACTTGGATCAAACTGACAAAATTTACCAGGAGGGTCTGTTAAAGGATTTTTAAAGGGACAAATAGTGATTTTACTTTGTATTAGAGGTTGCCATGTATGGGGCATGTGTGGGTCCAATGCTGCCCACAATTTAAGAGTAAACAATGATGTCTGGCATATCTGGTCCAAGAAACATTCTCCACTACTCTTTATTATTCATGCAGATGCTCCCAGTGGTTTTGGCTTAATGAAAAGACAAAAAGAGACACAGTGCACAGCAAAGAAAAAAAAAAGTCAGTGTTCATGAAGCCTTTTCCAGTTTGTGAGTGGACATCCATCAGTGTTAATTGAACACTTTAAATCATTTTGAATAAATGCCACAGAGCCTTATGGGCTCTATGATGGGACAACTTCCTAACTCTTAATGAATGTCTCTGAAAAACAGCTGAACAGTTGAAAATCTGCTTTCAGGGCTGTGGCACCTGATCATCGTTGTACAGTTGTTTCAGCTTAGAGTTAAAATATCATGCCATCACACCATTTCTGACTACCGCAGCAGGAGCCCCAGGCGTGACACCTCCAGGTCATATCTTGAAAGGGCAGGTCATTGGCGGTGCAGACCCGGTTGAACCGAAAGCATCAGGTCCATATGGGCTGGCTTCTCCTCGCTTCGGCTTGTTGGAGTGGCTGGAGCTGGGGACTGCCCCTTTTTTTCTTCAAAGCAGTCGTAGAAGCCGCACTCAAATCCTTTACTAGAGTAAAAGTAGCAGTTTTATAATAGAAAAATGCTCCTGTATTCAACATCTGACCAAAGTAAAAGTATAGAAGTATTAGCAGTAAAATGTACTTGAGTGTCAAAAGTGAAAGAAGTGAGTTGTCATTGTGAAGACTCTTTCCTTCCCGTGTTGAATTGTTAATACTGTATCCTGTAATTAGTATTTTAATTTTATGGGTTTAATTACAACACATACTATTGGATAGTTTGACCTCCAAGAATGCATCATGTTTTATTAGCTTGTCTATGTTTTGCATGTAAAATCTAGTGGAAATTGAGCGGAGCAACAGCACAAAGTCTTACAAAATGGAAATCCTCAAAGTGTCAGTGCCTCAGATTTGTATTCTCAGTACTTGAGTAAATGTATTTTATTCCTTTCCAGCCCTGCTGTACCGCCGCCTCCAGGATCCATCTGGAGGTAGTTTGGGGGTAACGGGGTGGTGTTGTGCGGTGTGAAGCTGTGATGCACAGGAAGGAATGTGGCAGAATGAGTGAAAAATGCACATGGAGCAGTAAGGGACACGTCATCAGGGGTAGGGGGATGGTAGGATTGTGGTTTATGATATGTTGTACCCACTGTAGGTTCATCTGCAGTGTAGCTGAGGCTGCTCACAGGTGAACCCAGCTCTTTGTCTTGGACGTGCAGCGTACTCCCACCTCAGGGTCTAATTACCTCTGAAATATGTAAATGTGTGGGACCGAGCAACAAGGGGCACCACACCTCCAGCGTCCAAGTTATCAAACGTATTTTTTGTACATCACAGAAACTTGGTAGGAGGCATTTGAGTTATTCACGTAATGACATTATACCGCACATGTGTTTATTCTCCAGACATGTAACATCCCCCTCAGCTGATTGGCCGTGGCAGGATCCACCCCTTTGACTTCCTAGAACACAGAAAAAAACAAAACAAACATTTAGCGTCAGAACAAGGCTTGTCAAAGAGCACGGAGCATTTGTCAACAGAATCAGTACTTTGAATGTAATGCTACATTGCTTCATCTCTCTCTCTCTCTCTTTCTGTGTGTGTGTGTGTGTGTGTTTGTGTGTGGATGTCACTCTTCAGGTCCAAGGGTTTTGCTCTTATCAGAGTCACCACTCAGCCCACATGGGCTTCAAATCCTCTCGCTGACAAGCACGTGATCAATAAAATGTAAAGAGAGGAAGTTATGCAGAGCTTAAACAGGACTTCTGGCTTTCCTGTGATGTTAAAGCGGCCGCACTGTAGGAATTAACATTTCACTCCATGCACACGTGTGATCATAGATTACTAACAGTTTTGTCAGTGCGATTGAATTTCAAGTAACTGCATGTTTTTAAAATTCCATCCAGTTCACAGACGGATCTGGGTTGACTCCAGTTTTTGCATCACAGCTATATTTGTTCCTGATTAGTTCTCATCACTGAACTATTACAAATCTCAGTCCAGCCAAGGCAGGTCGCAGCATCTGACCCAGCACAGAGATGGCCTCCATTCAGCTGGTTTCTGTCATGTATCACTTAGAGCAGCTGGTGTCGTGACTGTTCTGTCTGCATGGGGGACGCAGCAGCAGAGAGCAGCTTTCCTTAGTTATTTTAAATCCGAGACGAGAGTTGTGTGTGTTGTGTTTTTGGAAAAGCGCCTTGAGCGGGCCCAACCTGCGAGAGGTGCCCTACATCACTGCCCCCTTTTTCTTTATTGTCCGGTCCAATCAGTCAGATTAGATCTCTGTGGTAACTACCGGCAACAATAAACACGGAGGAGAGACTATTCATCGCCGTTACTGATCTCCTGGAACTTTCCAAAAAAGAGTTTCCATGACATTATCAGAAAACGACAGCCTGGGGGCCGACTGGAGCTACTGTTAACTTTTTATTGTACATTTTAATAATTTACAGCAACTGTCCAGCAACCGTACACTAAATCATGTTAACTTTACTCTGGCTAGCATAATGAAGAGCAGCTGCTTGAGGGACCGACAGCTGATCGTCTGCTCCTTATGTGGTTGCCTAGCAACAACACAAAACACTCTGCTTTGAGACGTTCCACCAAAAAAGTCAGCGCCGTGTCTTCAGGCACTTAGTCTTCCGATTTATTCAATCGTTACTCTTTTAACGACATTTATTTGCAAAACATCGTGATTACTTTTATCGTGAGTCACGGTAGGTCTGAAAACAAAATCATCAAAACCAAATATGGCATGTCTAAGTGAAAACTACTCATGAGCAATATTCAAACATAAAGACATGTATGTCTATGTCTTGAGCATATAGAGGGTGTGTGTGTGTGTGTGTGTGTGTGTGTGTAAAGGAGGGGGGTGGGGGTGTATTGTGGGTGACTCATGAATACATGCCTGGGGTTATTGCCATGCACAGGAAGTGTGTGTGTGTGTGTGTTTATGTGTGTGTGTTTATGTGTGTGTGTGTGTGTGTGCTTATGAGATGATGCGGAGCAGCGAGCTTGTACCATCACACACATTTGGTTTTATTAACAATAAATGAATACCCCTGTTTATTCATACATCCACTCATTGATGATATCCTGCTTCATTCAGAATATATCAACATGCGGTCCTTCCTGTGTGTGTGTGTGTGTGTGTGTGTGTGTGTGTGTGTGTGTGTGCGTGTAGTATTCATTTGCACACGCCCACACACTCCAGGAGCCAGTGATACTGAATGTAAGAGCTGATGATGAGTAACGCTGTCATTACCTGCATCCAACCCCCCGTCTCTCTCTCTCTCTCTGGGCGTCCAAGCCTGCAGTCCTCTTCAACTGTCCTTTATTTCATTAAGGTTGACTTAACGTCCTCCTCTAGGGTGACAATGTGTGTTTTTCCGTGTGTGTGTGTGTGTGTGTGCGTGGTGTTTCAGCTGCTCCCAATAATGCAATAAAGGGTTAATGATGTTGTAATAGGAAGCCAGGCTGAACGGCTGGTTGTTGTATACTGTTGGTGATTATATGATTGAATGCCCTTAAACAACACGGTTATATAAACAAAATGTGTGCGTAACAAAAGAGAGTGGGGAAAGAAACAGCCGGTGAAAAGAAGTTGTTTTAATTAGTGGTTTTGTTTTCCCGCATGTGTGTCAGCGGGATGCCTCAGAAAGTGGGGAACGGGCTTTGCTCAAAGCTTTGTGGGACGTTTGGTCACGAGGCACGGAAGAGCTGATTAACTTTTCACATGATTGGCCGAAGGGGAGGAGTGGCTGTGTCATTTCTCAAAAAGAGCACATAACTCTTTAACTTTTTTTATAATAATATTTAACATTATAAAAGTTAACATGCCTGTCAGCAGACATAACAAGAGGCAAACCCTCCTTTATTGGCCAAATCAAACAACATGATGCAGCGGTAGAGGGCGGACCCTAACTGCCAGTGGAAAAATACAAAGCTGATTGTCCATGGGGCTAAAATGTAAAATAAAAGTGGCTATAATTGAACAGGTGTATGTCTGTGTGTGTGTGTGTGTGTGTGTGTGTGCATCTCCTAATGTGATCCAAGTTGGTCACTGGAAGAGAGGTGGAAATCTAACTCGGCGTGTATGGACAGGTACACGTGGTTAGTGGAGCTATGAGCCATACTGACATGTGACATCTAGTAAATTTGATGTATTCAAGCAATGGATTCAATTCAAGAATTTGAAGTGTGTATGTGTGTGTGTGTGCGTGTGTGTGTGTGTGAGAGAGAGAGAGAGAGAGAGAGAGAGAGAGAGAACAAGCCCACTGGTTTTGCTGTAGTGATGTGGTTTGTGTGGGGCAGCGGCACCAGAAGAAAACACATCTTTTTCATTTTTCTGCCAATGTTTTTCAAATTAG
>OMLB01012394.1:44459-56641 GCA_900302555.1 Myripristis jacobus | reverse complement strand
GGCCACTCGTTTTTCTTTAGTTAGCTGATTGGTTCTTGCCATAATATGAATTTTAACAGTTGTCCAATAGGGCCTGTTGGCTGTGTAGTAACCTGACTTCTGCACAACACAACTGATGGTCCCAACCCCATTGATAAAGCAAGAAATTCCACTCATTAACCCTGATAAGGCACACCTGTGAAGTGAAAACCATTTCAGGTGACTACCTCTTGAAGCTCATGGAGAGAATGCCAAGAGTGTGCAAAGCAGTAATCAGAGCAAAGGGTGGCTATTTTGAAGAAACTAGAATATAAAACATGTTTTCAGTTATTTCACCTTTTTTTGTTAAGTACATAACTCCACATGTGTTCATTCATAGTTCTGATGCCTTCAGTGAGAATCTACAATGTAAATAGTCATGAAAATAAAGAAAACGCACTGAATGAGAAGGTGTGTCCAAACTTTTGGCCTGTACTGTATAAGGAAATATTCATTAGAATTGCTCATGTGCTTGTCTTCTCTCAGATCACCAAAAACTCACTGGCCTTTCAAGTATTAAACTGAAAAACAAATGCAGTGGTGAAAATGTTTCAACTGTTTAAGCCTGATGAGAGCAATGAGGGGTTTTAAAAGGTTAATATTAATATTTTTGGGCTGATGTTGCCAGTAATGGATATATGTGGTGCAGAATTTCAGTATCTTTAAACTTTATCATTTAGTATTAAAGGCAGAATGAGTAGGATTTTCCTTTAAAAAAAAATTAACAATGAATAGATTCATACAAAAATAATCTCTCAATCATCACTTATGACTCACTAGAAGTGTATGTGTCTGCACAGACCCAGCCCTCTGCCTGGATTTTCTTGTTTTGCTGAGTTTAGGACTCTCATGGGCGTCGGTCTTAGGGCAGTGGGTGTGCAGCTCCCAGACAATAAACAATCCAATATGAAAATAGTGGCAACAGATCAGCGAAAAAAGGAAATATAGTGAGGCAAAAAACACAATGGGACAAAGCTCATTCCACAATAAGAGTGAATCTTTCGGGAGACACTGTTGTATTCTTGTGGGCCTGAAAATCCCTTTGAGACTGTAAACAGTGATATCAGGCTCTGAATAAACTTGAACTTATTTACCTCAGAATTTTAGTGTTGTCATAGTGGGAGAGCCACAGAAACACCATTTAGACAACTGTGACAATTAACTCACTGCTCAAATCAGTGAAAATCTTTGCTTCTTAAGGTAAAGTGAGACAGGATTTCCTAAGGATTCAGGCCTTGCTGCATGAAACTGTAAAATATTCAGTACAATGCTGCATTGAACCGAAAAGTATTTTTAAAAATTCAATGAATAAATACAATACACAAGGGAAATAAAATTGCATTGGATGTTTGGCAGCCTGTCATTAGGGGGCATTGCGAGGCTCTGTGGATACCAAGCTCAATGTCAGAAACCTAATAGGGGATCTGGGTGTCTTCCAGTCCCAGGAGGATTTTTTAAATTGCTAAATGCATTAATCTAGGACATCTTGTAGTGACCATATACACAGATCTAAGGTAAGAGATCTGTGCAAGAGATCTGTGCCACCACAGCAGCCAAGTGGCCCAGAGCTGTGCAGTAACCCTCAGGACAGGAGAATAAAACACAGTTCTCTTAAGCAGTGGCAGTGTTTGCTAAATACCTCCTTTATTTATTAAGGGAGGCAGTGGAGTGTATGTGTGTCTACATGTGTTTTCTATGTGCCTGACATTTAGTATTTAACAGTGGTGCATTTCAGTTTCCTGGACCCACCCCCCTTCTGTCAGTGGCATTGCTACATGATGATGCTGTATGATGATTCTGATATTTTAACAATACAATCACAGCAACAACAAAAAACATGCTAAACTTAATGTTTTCCCTCAGTGAACTAAGCAGACGACCGCTCTACCTCGTGAGCCATGCCACCCCACAGAAGCAAATGATTCTGTTTCTATCCCCCAGATTCTCAGATCTTCCCTGCAGTCTTTCAATATTCATTTAGCCTCATTTTTACAGTTTTGTCTTCAAACCACTTGACAGTTTTGAGACAAAAGACATTTGGATGAAAAAAGCCAAGAGAGGACACCTTGAACTATTACTCAGGGTAAATTTGATTTGCAACAGTCTGGTTATGTGTTGATTAAGTTACTAATAATGGGAATGTTCATTTAAATAGTGTTAGTCTCAAAAAGTGTTCAATCAATCAATCAGACTTTATTTGTATAGCACTTTTCATACAAAGAAAATGTAACACAAGATGCTTCACACAACACCTTACTTAATACTTACTACTTACATACTTCAATAAATGAGTAAATAAATGAACAAACAAAGAAACAAACAAACAAATAAAATTTAAATAAAGTTTAAGTTAAACCCTGACTAAAAAGGTAGGTCTTTAGTTTGCTTTTAAAAATATCAACACTCTGTGCGGCCCTCAGGTCCTCTGGGAGGCTGTTTCACAGACATGGACTGACTCGCAGACGCCTCACTGAAAGCTTTGGTTTTGACTTGAGGGACAATTAAAAGGCCGCCACCAGAGGACCTGAGGCTTCTCGAGGGCTCATAGGATAAAATCAAATCTGATAAATAACTTATTAAGAGCTTTATAAACCAATAAAAGGATCTTAAAATTGATTCTGAAGTGCACAGGAAGCCAGTGTAGAGACTTTAAAATTGGTGTAATGTGTGTTCTCTTGCTGGTCCTCATCAGCAAATGTGCGGATGAGTTTTGTGATAATTATAGTTAAAAATAACTCCAAGGTTTTTCACTTGCTGACATGGTTTAAATGCCAGTGTCTGCAGTTTTGTATTGAGTTTCTCTCTCTCTGAGCTTCAGGACCAATAATTAACAGCTCGGTTTTGTCCTGGTTGAGCTGTAGAAGGTTTTCTGCCATCCATGACTTGATATCTAAAATACAGTTGAAAAGAGCATCAACTGGCTCTTGGTCATCAGGAGACACGGCAACATAGAGCTGTGTATCATCAGCATAACAATGGAAATTTATGCCATGCCTCCTGAGTGGCAGCATGTAAAGATTAAAAAGTATCGGACCTGAAATTGAAATTGAAAGAATGTGGGAATGGGGTCTAAAAAGCAGGTTGCTGGTTTTAATTGGGTAACTGCTCTGCTAAGCATCTCAGCATCAACCAGGACAAACTAGTGTTTCCTCACATAGAAGCAAATGTTCTGTGTTAACAAAATTCCTAGGATGGGATTGACATACATTTGCCTTAATTGTTTCTATTCATTCAAATTCATCACACTTGGAATTGGTTGAAATACTACTAGGCTGGTTAAAAACAGGGTTAATTTACCAATCTATTGTTGTAAAAAGGATTCCTGGGTTGTTCTGGTTGTTATTTATCAGTTTAGAGAAGTATGTTTGTCTTGCTTTCTTAGTTGCTTTATTGTAGATAGCGAACTGATCACGGAATATTTGCTAAGTGATTATTAGTTTGTTCTTTCTCCATCTCCTTTCAGCAATTCGACAGCTTCTCTTTAATTGTATAGTTTCTTCATTTCTCCACAGGGGGTGTAGGTTTACGGATGATCTTCTTTAATTTTACTGGGGCCACTGTGTTGAGGGTTGACCTTAATTTGCTGTTAAAACTATCTACAGTAAAATCACAGGAAGAGGGGTAAAAAGCCTGCAGGTGTGTCGTATAAAAGCTCAATAAAATTTGAAGCCACTTCAGCAGTAAGATAGCGTTTTCTGACAGTTCGCTCTGGAATATCCTGTTGTTAAAAACCACTGACAGTAAAAAAGACACAAAAATGATCCAAGATACCGAAATCCACAACTGAAGAGACACGTGCTGACAGGCTGTAGGTTATTACAAGGTCTAAAATGTGACCTTTGTTATAAGTGGGCTGAGCAACTTGTTGGAATTCATACATTTTAGTAAATTCAATAATTCTGAAGCAAAAGAATCCGATTGATTGTTTATGTGTAGGTTAAAATCACCTAAAATAATAACTACCATGATTTGTGTGGATGGTTAATAGCAATTCTGAGAAATGTGTATAAGAGATGCGCACCGTTTGGGTGGCCTGTATACACACATACATAAAATAGGAGGACTGCTAAAAACAACGGAGTGATGTTCGAATGAAGTGTAATCATCAAATTTAATGTCATTAAAACTAAGGTTTCAATCAAAGCTGCAGGTCCATTAGTGTTAAGCCATGTCTCAGTTAAAAACATCCAATTAATGTTATTATCTAAAATCAAGTCATTAATAAGAAGAGTCTTTTTTAAAAGAGCCATCTTCAGGGTCGCTGGTGTAGTCCTCTTGTGCTGTGGGATAGCAGCTGGTGGTTTGTGTGTGTACAGTGGTGTGAGGTTATTAAAATTCACTCCATGCGTTCATATAGCGCTGTGTCTGCTGGTGATTATGACGGGAATTACTGTCACTGTGTCTGGTCTCCGGACTGGACCGGAGATGAAAGCTCTCACTGTGGACTGTTTCAAGATGTTGAAGAGCCGGATTTGAAAAGTTCAGACTGTTGTCGTTGGACATCATTTGTTCCCACGTGAACCACCACCGTGTTTACTGAGGGGTGTGCCTCCAGTATGCAACGGACTTCAGTGGAGATGTCGCTGACAGTGGCACCGGGGAAACAGATGGTTGTTGAGAACTGTGCTCTCACATGGCTTATGATGGAGTCCCGGGTGATGACTGTACTGCGGCCACGCCGAGGGCCAGGACCAGGACTGCGGTCAGGTGGAGGAAGATGGGGGCTCCGGTTGGGCTGCATGTCTCCGTTGTTGACAGCCGCGGGGCCTGATCGGACTGTGGTTCCGCTGGGCAGAGGTGACATCCCGGGGCTGGTGACAGGGTGGGCAGATGGGCCAGCAGTTGGAGGATTTGTCCGTGGGGTGAACAAGAGAGCTGCAGCCTTGCAGAGCGTGGAGGGGGAGTAGCCGGTACGGAGCCTGCCGTATGGCTGCGAGTGGTGGCGGGGGCCTCTCGTCTGTGTCCTGGGCTGCGCTGCATGGATCCAGCCAGTGGAGTAACCTCCTGTTCATCCAGCACGCTAAACTTGCTGGAAAGGCAGAGGTCCTGGGCTGGAGGTGGACATGTGGGTGAGGTTTTCCCCTGTTTGACACCATGCCTTTCTCGATGGAGAACCACTGTCCACGGTGCCGGCTACCCCGGAGTGGAGTTGAGAGGAGGCTTGGGACTGGCTCCAGTGCGAGCCTACCGGTGCGCTGTCGGGGACTGAGCCGTGTGGGTCCACAGCACTGTGGTGTCCAGGGGTCCAGCAGCGATCTCACTGACAGCTTCCATGGCACCGGGACACTGCGCCAGCATGGTGTCGATGAGCCGCTCGTCCTCTCCAATTTGGTGTAGGAGAGACTCCTTCTTCCAGATCGGCGGCTCTCTGGGTCAGCTGAAGGCAGCCCTCACACGGAGCAGGTGGAGAGGTAAGCGGTGCCAGGATGAACACCGTCTCACACTCTCTGTGCCAACTCCGGCATGTTAGCCACCAGGCTAAAAACAAATGCAGGTGTGCAAGCAGCGGTGCTAGTTGGAGCCCTCTGGTCAAAGGACCGTCTTCAGTATCAACTCCTTTCGGGGACGGTTATAAAACAAATTAAAAGCAATCAAAATCGATTAAAATCGCAGGCACAAGACAGCGGGTTAGAACGAAGAAAAACACTAAAATAACTCAAATGATGTTTAGAAGTGAGACTTGGGGGCTGCCATCTTGATCATGCGCATTCAGGTCATCTGCATCTACAAGGCGTATGGTTTCAGATCGTGTGATATTTACTGTCTTTGATAATAGAAGCGAAATGGCGCAGAGAGGAATTCAGCTGGACTCAGTAAAATTCTGCTGTTGGATCTGTTTGGATCTGCTGAAGGATCCGGTGACTATTCCCTGTGGGCACAGCTACTGCATGAGCTGTATTAAAGACTGCTGGGATCGAGAGGGGCAGAGGGAAATCCACAGCTGCCCCCAGTGCAGACAGACCTTCACACCGAGACCTGTACTGGTGAAAAGTGCCATGTTGGCAGAGTTGGTGGAGGAAGTGAGGAAGACGGGACTCCAAGCTGCTCTTCCTGATAGCCACTATGCCGGACATGGAGATGTAGCCTGTGATGTCTGCACTGGGAGAAAAAGGAAAGCCCTCAAGTCCTGTCTGGTGTGTCTGGCCTCGTACTGTGAGCAGCACCTGCAACCTCATCATCAGTCTCCTACATTTGAAAAACACAAGCTGATCAGCCCATTCAAGAAGCTTCAGGAGAACATCTGCTCTCGTCACAGTGAGGTGATGAAGATTTTCTGCCGCACTGATCAGCAGTGTATCTGTTATCTCTGCTCCATGGATGAACATAAAGGCCACGACACAGTCTCGGCTGCAGCAGAGTGCACTGAGGAGCAGAGTGAGCTCGGGGTGAGACGGCAAAAAATCCAGCAGAGAATCGAGGACAGAGAGAAAAATTTGAAGGTGCTTCAGCAGGAGATGCAGGCCATCAATCGCATTGCTGATGAAGCAGTGGGGAACAGCAAGAAGGTCTTCACCGAGCTGGTTCGTCTCATCGAGAAAAGAAGGTCTGATGTGAAGCAGCAGATCAGATCCAAGCAGAAAGAGGAAGTGAGACGGATTGAAGAACTTCAGGAGAAGCTGAAACAGGAGGTGGTGGACCTGAGGAGGAAAGATGCCGAGCTGGAGCAGCTCTCACACACAGAGGATCACAAGCATTTTCTGCACAGTTACCCCTCACTGTCACGTCTCAGTGAATCTACAGACTCTCACAGCGCAGATATCCACCCTATGCGCTACTTTGAGGATGTGACTGCAGCTGTGTCAGAGTTGAGAGATAAACTCCAAGACATTCTTAGTGACAAATGGTCTAAAAGCTCACTGACAGTGACCGGAGTGGACGATGTTTTTCTGACACCAGGAGAGCCCAAGACCAGAGCTGAACTCTTAAAACATTCACGTCAACTCACACTGGATCCAAACACAGCACACGTATGGCTGTCATTATCTGAGGGGAACAGAAAAGTCACATTAGAAGTATTAAGTGTGGAAGAAGATCGCTTATATTGTTTTTTCACAAACAAGTTCTATGGTGCATCTCAGGTCCTGAGTAGAGAGAGTCTGACTGGACGTTGTTACTGGGAGGTGGAGCGGAAGGGGAAAAGAGTTTCAATAGCTGTCGCATATAAGAATATTAGCAGGACAGGGAGTGAATGTGTATTTGGATGCAATGACAAGTCTTGGGCACTGGACTGTTTTGACAATTGTTATCAGTTCAGTCAAAACAATATTGCAACTCCCATATCAGGCCCTCAGTCCTCCAGAATAGGAGTGTACCTGGACCACAGTGCAGGTATTTTATCCTTTTACAGCGTCTCTGAAACCATGACTCTGCTCCACAGAGTCCAGACCACGTTCACGCAGCCGCTCTATGCTGGAGTTTGGCTTTGGATTCATGTTGGAGCCACGGCTGAGCTGTGTAAGCTCAATTAAAAATGTAGATTTTAAAGCAGCTTAAAAATGTGTGCTCGCTTCAAATGCACTGACAGTAAATTAATTTCATCAAACTAGTGAAAAGTGTATTTTGACTCTACTTAAAATTGAAATATAATGTCATTTGATCAAATACATTAGTGATTTTTTTTTAGTAAAGAAATAGCGTGATATCTAAATTACTTTTTAGATGACTGCTGTTAAAAATACCTTTCTAGTGCTTTTACCATAATAATGCAGTAAAAATATTTCCAAATTGTGCAGTTAAACATTACCTAACCATAAAAAATATTACAATTTATTTTTAAGCTGTTTGACAAAATGAATTCATCATGTATTAACAATATGAAAAAAAAAACAAGCCCTTTCTTTTGTATTTTTCTTTTTTGTATTTCACAACTCAAATACTGTAAAGACATGCAGGTCAGGTGACTTGGACACTCCCATAGGTGTGTATGTGTATGTGTGTGTTAGTCCTGCAATGGACTTCGGTCCTGTCCAGGGAGTTTCGCCCTGTGTGCATGCTGGGATAGCCCCCTCGTGACCCTGACTATGATAAGCAACCGTAGAAAATAGATGGATAATGCATTAATGTCCAAGTACACATTATTAGTCTCCCGTTATTATATTTTGATATATTCAATATTAAGTAGTACATGCTGTATGTCAAAGTATGCTGACTGAGATTTTATATAATTTAAATACTATAAGTATAAAAATAGTAGTTTCATTTTAACACACTGCTTAATAGTTTGGTCTCCAGTACACTTTTATTAATATTTTTATTAATATTTAACCCTTACATTAACATTAAATTTGAAATTTTAATCTTTATAGCTGTTCAGTAGCATCACTTCTACCTGGCCTATAATATACCTGTAATACTCGAGGACATGAAACGTGTGTGTATGAGAATGAGAGAGTTGAGTATCAACATTATAGACAACTCAAAAATGAATGAATAAATAAATAAATAGTCTCCTGCTTATTGATATTTTTAACCAAATGGACATTTATTCATATTAACACATTAAAGTGTTGTGTGGTCTATACAGTTATTATCGTTGTTGCACGTTAACTTGTCTTGATTTTTCTGGATAGGTATCTTATCTAAAAAAAAACAAAAAAAAACTCATTAGCTGTGATTAGTGAGGAACCTCTAAACCTGAGGTGGGCAACACACAGACTAGAGGATTTTTAATAAGGTTGCAGTATTGTCCCCATTAATTGTTCCACCCGTTTACAGCATCTCTTGGGACACTGGGAAACAAACAGCTTACTTGATGCTTCTGCCTCAGAGGACACACTTGACCAGAGCAGGCAAAACGCAATTAACCCTGCTACCATCTGTACTGGCCTGCTGATGAGAGCTACTTATCATGGGTGGGAATAAGCTCTGCAGCAGAGGGTCTTGTGAATCCAATTACTATTAAGTCCATCTGTTAATGATGTGCAGGTGATGGGAAACTGGAAACATCAAACTGCGTCTCTAATGGACTGACTGTATTATGTGTTTAGTATATCATTTTATGTTTCTGTTCCTGGACGCTGCTCTTGGAGACTGGTTTTATTTCAGCTGTGATATCAAAGACAAAATTCCCTGCAGGGGCAATAAAAGTTTATCTTATCTGAATCAATTGTTCAGTATCATCTTATGTGCTACCATGACAGGTATTGAATTAAAAAGATGGAGGTTTATCCTCATAAAGTAACTGCCGCTGTTCGAAGAAACTGCTTTCAGACTTTTTGTCACCCAGGACAGTTTTCTGCACCATAAGAGGTAAAAAAGGATTTATGCTGGGTCCAGATCTAAGATTAGACCTTTGAGACTTTACTGGAACATGCTTTTGAAAGGAGGTGGGAACAGGAAGTTCATTTATGAAAAAAACATTACTAATTTTAATTAAGATTTAAGTGGTTTAAACCATTGAAACAGTACTAAACCATTATATAAAGATCACATCTGCTTAAAGTTAAGGTCCAGAGCAGCGGGGGACTACGTTCCCAGGAAAAGATTGTCCCAACCCACTGTCAGAACAAATCTAACACGAACCCAACTGAAATGTAACAACTAAAGACAACCAATGGTGACAAAAGTACTCATGTTTATTATAATGATCAATGGTTGTCACATTACAAAGTTATAAAAGAGAGAAATGATGGGTGGTACCCGGTCTATAAACACAGTATTACTACTTAAAAATAAAGACAAACCTGGGTAAATGAGACATAAAAAATATAGCAAATTTCAAAGGATGCTCTTTTGAAGTTTCTTTCCATGTTTGTGTATCGTCTGATCTCATTTTTCCTGAATCTACAGCAAGCCTTGTCTCTTCAGATCTTCATAGGTCTTCTTGTTGACGACATTACCGCTCGAGTCCTCGTACTCCTCCTGAAAAAGACATAAGCCATGACATGCACCTTATAAAAGTGGCTCACATTGCTGAGGTTCCATTCTAAAGCATCATCCTGAGTGTGGACTAACCTCTGTGTCTGGCTGCCACCGCTCTGATGCCTTCTGCGACTTCAGCTTTGCCCACACTGAAGTACAAACAAGCCACAGATATCTTGGTAAAAATCAATAACCAGAAACAGAAATTCTTCAAAAGCACACTATTCTTGCAATGTCTATTCCATGCAGTCACTATTTCCAATTGTTTATGCCCTGTTCATGACAAAAACCCTTACATGAGACGGCGTCCTCAATCTGGGTAACGTTGGCGAAGTGGGCAGTGTTGGGGATTCCCAGACAGCGCATACCGTGGGCATGTCGCCACTCCTAGCCAACAGAACACAAGATACACTTCAGTGACACAGTTACACACCCGACCTACCAACTGCAGTGAAATGGCACTATGGTAAAAACTATTCACAATTAACTTCTTACATCAGTGTGTAAAGACCACATTTCACAAAATAAATAAATAAATAAAAAACACTTTTTCCTGTCCTCCTGGCCAAAGAATACATTATTATTACAACTTTATTATACATGTCAGATGTGATTTTTCTGTTAGCCTCTCACTTCTCTGTTCATCTGTTGTAAGAAATTTGAAAAGCGTTGGCTCCGTTTGCTCTGAAAGAACGGCACCCTCTAGCTGTTTTATGCTGTAAAGTAATCCAGCGAATTTGGCTCTAAATCCGACCCAGTTGCATGAAATGCAAAGTGCAGTGTTGAGTCCAGCAAGCCTCTCGCAAATGGTTCCATTTTTTGTCTAAAATTCACACTGTATCATATGGCACCTTTAAAAGTTGAGATCAAGTTTTTGCCCATGCACTACCGCCCAATCATTTTCAAAAGCACACCAGGCTTATTTAGGTTTTTCAATGTGTTTTTCTTACATCCCAAAAGGCCATTCATGTCCGTTCATTCAGTTATGGCATGAAACTCAACCTGCACACTTGAAACTTGGACATTAATTGATGTCCTGTTTTATTTTTGACAAAGTTACTTTAGGACTGCTTATGCTTTTCAAGTGCTGGTGGGAAGCTCTGACATCCAGACTTCAAAGTTGGAAAAATGAACTGAACTTGACAGACAAAATATAGGTTTTTAAAAACAAATCAGTCAAATTCACATAATCCTTGCAGCAATGTCTCCTCTTCTGACAAAACAGCACATGAATGGGTTGCCCCTGTGGTTCACTTTGCAGAGCGAGCATCACATATCAAGGCCTGACCGCAGCGGCCTGCGTTTCAATCCTAGCCCAGGCAATTTGCTGCATGTCATCCCCTCTCTCCCCTGTTTAATTCACAATGTTATTGAGTGAGACTTAAAAAAAAACAAACAAAAAAAACAAAATAAAACAAGTTATCATGTCTTTTGAATGCAGTCTAAGGTATGTCTCGCTCCATATGAACACAGCGGCAGACCTGCCGACTCTTCTGATCAATGGAACAATAAAGTGACTTGGACAGCAGTAAATTAAAGCAGGATGTTCACTGTGATGGAAGTCCTTACAAAATGACTTTTATACTGTAACAAAATGAATATAAATGGATGTCTGCCTGGAAGGTAGAAAAAATGCATACCAAAATCTATATTTCTAATGTATACCGTATAACTGTGTCAAGAACATACCGCAAAGTGCCTCTGGAAGGCTTTTGGTCCCCTGTAGGTGTAGTTTCCACAGATCTCGCAGTTGTAGTTGATGTTCAGCCCATGGAGTTTATAGAGCCAATATGGAATGGGCTGGAGGAAATAAAACAGCAGTACATGCAATCTCAGATCGGATGTAAATAAATAAAAGCCGTGCAGCACACAGGGCTGGAAAAAAAACAGTCAGGAAATTGCATATAGAATAAGACCGCCACTTTGTCCTCGTCCTGCAGTCATACTGCATCATGAACTGGGTGCAGTGGACACTGAACCTTCCTTCAAGACAAGCCTCCACCTCTGTGAGGGATGACAGAGGTGGAATCTACTTGCCATAAAGATTTACTGATGTTTTCAGGGTGATAACTGGTTCACCAGCTTTTTAAATTTTCATTTAATTGATTTTTCAGACCACTTATATTGCCCACAGGCAGCAGGTTTGTAGACAGAAAACAAGACTTAACACTTGTGATATAGTGTAAGACTAAAACATAGCACAGTCCCCTATTTAAAACTTTTCAAGGCCTTTAATTTAGACAGTAAATTTAAATAAACACTAAGTGTTCTGAAAGAATAATACCAGTATAACCCCCCCTGCC